>MJUT01011679.1:177162-191957 GCA_002080005.1 Gigantidas platifrons
TTTTTGATTGCCCCTTCGGTATTCTCTAATATTTATTTACCCAATGTTGTAAGTTTCTCTAGATTGTCCGTTTTTGATTGCCCCTTCGGTATTCTCTAATATTTATTTACCCAATGTTGTCAGTTTCTCTGTATTGTCCGTTTTTGATTGCCCCTTCGGTATTCTCTAATATTTATTTACCCAATGTTGTCAGTTTCTCTGTATTGTCCTTTTTTATTGCCTCTTCTGTATTCTCTAACGTTTATTTACCCTATGTTGCCAGTTTCTCTGGATTGTCCATTTTTGATAGGCCTTTCGGTATTCTCTGGCGTTTATTTATCATTTATAGATGAACCAATCAAAATTGATACTTTTGATCGATTTAATGCTACATGTAATTAATTGTAATCATTAACAGAAGCTTATGTTCTTCGTTAGAGATCGGATGTAATGAAACCAAATCAAATAAAAAAAAATGTGTACAATTCAATTTTTTAAAGCAAAGATCTTTTACTTAATTTTCAACTTCATGTGGAAGAGCATGCATCTTAATTTAAATTGCGTCATCAATAAAGGTTCAAAAGAGGTTTACTGATTATAAATATAGTAATATCGATTTAATTAAATGCAATATGTATTTAATTAACATCTTGACAAAAACATAGAGTAAATGAATATGTCTTCAGAGTAATTGATACCTACATGGTGTAAAATGTTGCCAAAGTGATATTTTCTGATAATGGAAAATGCCACAGAAACAAAAAATATTTCGATGCAGCATCACATAGCACGATAGTAATTCATAAACTGGTAATAATGTTGTGTATCTTACATTCAGATTAAAAATGACCGACACGATATAACTGAAATATTGTTGATAATGGTGTTAAACACCATAAACCTAAATCAACCAACCGTATCGTGGAACATTTTGGTTCTTATCTATTCTACATAGTACAATGTGTTATTTCTTTATTTTTGTATAAGTAATTTATTTTATAGGGTTTTGTGTTGATTGCCACCTTCAACAACATTCAACAACCTTCAACAACCTTCAACAACATTCAACGGTTAACGTGCACGGCTTGATTGTGGTAGATTGTGGGTTCGAGCCCCGGTCAGGTCAAACCAAAGACTTTGTAATTGGTATTCGTTGCTTCTCCACTATGCACGCAGCATTGAGAGGTAAGAACAAAGGTATGTTTTCTCTTGACTTAGGCCCTTTGATTTACTTGATCCTAAACATTTATGTAGCTTTCAAATAATTTGTCTATCAGCATACGTCATGTAGGTTTCTCCAGAAACTAGTAGTGTGCACACAATTAGATATCCATTATTTTATTGTCCATATACATTTAGTAAGCTAAGACATTTTACTTAATTTTCAACTTCATGTGGAAGAGCATGCATTTAATTTCAATTGCGTCATCATTGAAGGTTCAAACGAAGTTTACTGATTGTAAATATATTAATATCGATTTAGCTAAATGCAAAAGGTTTTTAATTAACATCTTGACAAAAATAGATGCTCATGTTATTTAAGACATGTACATTGTGTAAAATGTTGCCAAAATGATATTTTCTGATAATGGAAAATGCCATAGAAGCAAAAATAATTCGAAACAGCATCACGATAGTAATTTGTAAGCTGATAGTAGTAGTGTTATATATCTCAAATTCAGGTTAAATATGAACACTGAAAGATTGCTGGACGGTATCGATAGTGTAATGGCTAGCATGATCGCCTCAAGTGCGGTAGTTCGGTGGTTCGAGCCACGGTCAGATCAACATACAGACTTATATAATTGATATTTGTTGCTTCTCCGGTAAGCACGCAGCATTGAGGAGTAAGAGAAAAGACTGGTTGACATGGAATCAGTGAGTTAGCACTTCAAAAATCCAACTAATCGTGCTGGTCTAACACAACACTTACACCCCAGGTCTATTGTTAAACCATACGCTTTCTATCTCTGAAACTGCCTTTCTATGAATTACTTTATTGTTATAAGAACAATAGCCTGTGTTCACAGGGTGTGACGACAGGGGTTTCTGGAAACCCCTATCTTCACACCCTGTGAGCACGGCCTATTGTGCCTACAACAATGAAGTAATTAATTACCACTCAGCTGAAGATAACACGAAAACTGGATATTGAAAAACTGAAAAAGAAACCATAAAGATCTTGTTAATGAAGTATAGTCTGAAAAAAATCCAAGCAATCGTTAAAAAAAACTAAATAATAATAAATAATCGGGAAAAAAATTGGTCAGGAATGCAAATGTAAAAATAAAATACATTATATGTTGGCACCCTTTCAAAAGTTCATCATTGGTGGATCTAGGGGGGGCTCCCCCTTTTTTCGGAAAATTTATTAAAATTATGTGAAAATTGTCGAAAATGAGACTGTTATTACCTGTTTTTTTATTCTGAAACCCAATTTTAAATTGTCTGGATCCATGCCTTTAAAAAACAAAACAAAACAAAAAACATTGACCTGTTAAATGCGCACTTACAACTGAACAGTTTATTGGTAGAAAAATACTTTATCATATTCAACATATATTCTTACTTAATTTATTTAGCAGTTCTGCGTAATATTTGTGACAATATGGTTAATATTCATTTTCTACAAAAAGTTCAGTTTAATATAACGTCTATCATTCCTGAATATCAAATGAATACAGGTACATATCAAATAACATCTCTCATTATTAACCAATCAAACTGTTTAATCCTTAATACAACTCAGTCATTCAATCTATCTTTATAGAAGAGGTACCCAATGGGGAAACCACAAAAATGTATCGATTTATGAAATTTAATGTTTCTGTGTTTATTGTTTTTGTTTTTTATGACATTTTGTAATGAATATTTCGTGTATTTAGAATAACATGGGGAGTAAGTTAGTTATACACTTCGGTATACGGTGTTTCTGGATTAGAAACCCCCGACGGCCTATACCTCAGTGTATAACTATTACGGACATCACCATCATCTCTTTGAAATGTAACTTGTTCTCGCAATGATATAGCTGAAAGAAGAGTTTAAAGATACTAAAGGGACAATCAGAATCCGTATATAAACATAGCTCATTAAGTGTTAAAAAACCAATCACTGACTCACTGTTCCCAATAGTAATAGACCCTGGAACGGAACCTCCCGGGTTAACTGTACTTAATGAGATCTCTGTATATTGCGAGAATAGTTATGTTCTATAACTTTATACATATAAAGATGGCCCTTTATGTAAGATATTTCAAATGGATGATGCTAAGCAAATCACAGCCTTTGTAAAAATAATATAAGTGTCTTTGATTCGAGGGGTTACGAATATTCTCAAAGTAGGTTGTTTGTAAGAAGAGTTTAAAGACACCAAAGGGAGGTAATCAGAATCCATATATCAAACAAGAACAGACAACACAATGACCTAAATAAAGAGGACAAACAAGGATTAACAAAACATACATATAAAACTAAAGATCGAGTAATACGAATCCCTCTAAAACACAAGACGTTACTTAGTAAGCATTCAAGTTCTGATATTATCTGTGGAGAACAAGAGTATTTCATTTAAACTCATTAGCGAGTTTCCTTTGTAATGCATTATATTTGTATTTGTGTCCAATTTGTACAAGAATAGCGTTTGAAACATCATTTCTGGTCATTTACTATTTATGCACAAACCATGTTCTTATCTTATTCTGTCTCCTGTCCGGCAAAACAAAACTTCTAATGCATCAATATTCCACCATATTCGAACAATTTGATTTTTACCATATTTCATACAGATATATTTATCTAATACATGTAAACACGTAAATATTTAAATTAGGACGCGTTTCTGGAACAACCTTCATAGGACACGCCCATAGGCAAATAATTTAAAAGTATTTGGGGTAAGTAAACAAAAGGGCCTAAACAGGATAGCCACGATCGGATAAAATTACCTATGCCTGAGTAATATTGACCCTAGGGACTGTAAATTCTAAACATAAATATATCTAATAAATCATACCAGTGCCGCATCACTAGTCCACCTGCAGGGATATCCACCCAGTAATAGCAATGAATAACCATTACATACATAGTGTGATGGAATTTGCACCAGGTCTTGTCTGTTGTGTCAACCATTATCATCACGAATGGCGATAACGACGAATGGTAAATGCTGTTCATTCACGCGACAGGCGAGATCTAATAAAGTCTTGAACCAACACACTAATATGTAATAAGTTTAACTAACATTTAAATGAAAACAAATTTTAAACAAATAAAGGTTGAATTAAAATTAACAAATTTATTACAATACTTTGAGAGCGACTACATTGTGTGCATGACATGACGTTATTAGTTGCCATTCATTACAAATGTCACATTGCACGTTCAGTGTCACTATCGTCCAAAAACCTTTCTATTGGTGTAGCGTACAGTACATATTTGTACTGGACCGTACAGTAACCGGAAATATTGAAGCTATTTCCTTGGAAATGCGCATACATATGACTATTAATTCGTGTAATGTCGCCATTCTTTTATCACCATAGTGTGGTGAAGCAACATGTTGTATCAGACTGGCTACTTTCTAAATTGTAAAGGAAAACTTATTGCGACTCGTAGTCATACTGGCTCACACAACAGACTCGACCTGATACAAAATATTGTACCAACACACTATGTATGTAATAGGTATTTATCTAACATTATGCAAGTTCTCCTTTGAAATTTAAGACAGTAGTCAGTCTGATGAATGGTGTCTGATACAAGATGTTATAAAACACCGACCTGCCGCAAGTCACTGACAAACTTTTATCAAATAATGTTGTATGGAGTACACTCCGCCATGAGCGGGATTCGAACTCACAGCCTTAGTGGTGGTAAGCACTGATTGCGCGATCAGGACCATGACGATCACTTGGTCATATTCAGTGCTAAAGTTTCGTAATATAACCTTCTTTGCAGATGGAAAAGTATAAAGTAAGGGAATACACTCCAGCTTATAGATTCTTTAATAGAATTAACTGGACCGTTACGATTCTTTGTAGGAATCCACAGTTGGACTGCATTTTCAATAACAGAAAGTCGTGCAGTGAAAATAGCATTGGTAACGAGCGTCCTTGAATTTCGACCTTATCAATATTCAACTTTCACATTTCTGAAATAAAAAAAAGTGGAAAAATAAGCCAACATTTTACCTTGAGCAGACAACATTGTACGTGTATTAATATACACCTACCGCAAATCACTGACAAACTTTATCTAGTTGTACATACTTTAGCGGTGAATGGCATTACTTAGTAAATACATAGGAAGATGTTACACGAACTACCTTCCGATCGCTCTTACAGCGGAACTCGCGGTTAATATGTTCTGGTTTTTCATACGAAATGGAACCAGGTACTATAACTTTTAATTCAGAAACCAACGGCTCTCTTGTCTAATAATTAGGAGTTACTTTTTGAAGATACCAAAGGGATAACCAGAAATCGCGAATCAACCATAATAAAACACCATAATAAAAAGGACAAAAAGACACATACTGGCCCACAAAATATTACACAGAGATATAAAGATTGAGCAACACGGACCCAACTAAAAACAAGGGTTCTCGTAGAACATCTGCACACAGAACGATAATTTGAAATGTTTGACGAAAAACAGTCTCACCTCCACATCGGACAATATATCCATAGCGAGCCGTACCAACAACCGTTCGTAACGAGGTGCTGTAATACAGAATACATTTATAACGAGCCACATCAACGTGTTTGATGTTTTCAGTTATATCGTGGTGGTCAGTTTTATTGGTGGAAGAAACCGGAGGACCCAGAGAAAATCATTTACCTGTCGCATAACGGGGTGTCGTAATGTAGAATATATCGCTACCGATCCACACCAATGTGTTAGTAACGATCGAGGTGCTGTAATACGACCGTTCGTAACGAGGTGCTATAATGGTATCAAAATTGACATGATACCAATACTGGGGTCAATACATCTTAATTTAAAAGCTATTAGTCAATGTAATCAGAGATAAGAAAATCGATTTAATTGTGTCTGATAATTATATATTTGATAAAGAAATATTGCAAAGAATTAAATTAAATAAAATCTATATATAGTGTTTTGATGTTGGTTTTGGATACAAGTCAAGGTGATGAGCTAAGAAAGTAATACTTCTTGATTTCATGTTTGAAATATTAGTATAATTTGTTATTCATTTTGGTTGAAACTTAAGAAGATCATATCATGGATATGGTCAAATATTGCTTCATTGCAACACGCAAACAACGATCACACCAAACATTACATGGAAGGAGCGCGACGTACACTCATTTCCGTCCGTTTCTTAGGGCGAGTTGCAACTGATTCACACAGCACAACTAGTGAACGTCCCTTTCTGAGAGGTTGCACCCATCAATAGAGAAACTAAGCCACATTTCTATGCACTTTATTTTCGTGCTTCAATGTACATCTGTTTTCTTTTTCGAAGCACTAAATTAAGTATCAACGTTTTTATCTTTGTAGTGTTACCGAGTCTTGGAAAAAAGAATGAGTATACAGTTGTTTCACGGTTTTGTCATATCAGAGTATTGTATTTTTTGCCTGTCTTGCCTGTTGCGTGAACTAACCGCATCACAACTCGTCGCTATCGCGACTCGTAGTGATACTGGTTCAGACAACAGGCTCGACCTGATACATAATCTTGTACCACCACACTATATATGTAATGGGTATTTATCTAACATTATGTACGCTTTCCTTTGAAATTAACGAAAGTAGCCTGTCTGATACAAGGTGTCTGATACAAGATGTTGTATCACCACACTGTGGTGATAAAAGAAAGGCGCCACGTTGCACGAGACGTTCTCTGCCGAACTCCTTTGTCATTGACGTCATATCCTTGGAATCCGGCGAAAAACACATCAATGTAGGCAACGTAAAGACATAGTATCAATATTTCCGGCAACTGTATGGTCCACGTTTCTTTTTTAAAAGCGTTGTCGGATTGTACAGTGACACTGAAAGTGATTGAACAGTGATTCGACATTGGTGAAAGAACGGCAACAAATAACGTGATGTCATTTACAACATGTAGTCTTTCTGCGAGTATTGTAAAAAAAAAGGTTGTAAATATTAATTCAACCCTTGTTATTTGTTTAAAATTTGCTTTTATTGAAATGTTAGATAAACTTATTACATAAATAGTGTGTTGGTACAAGACTTTGTATCAGGTCTTGCCTGTTGCGTGAACTAACCGCATCACAACTCGTCGCTATCGCGACTCGTAGTGATACTGGTTCACACAACAGGCTCGACCTGATACATAGTCTTGTACCACCACACCATATATGTAATGGGTATGTATTGTATCGTATCGTATCGTATCGTATCGTATTGTATTGTATTGATGAGGTTAGGCGGGTCGTAATATTTGGAGGGCAAAGATGTGTTACCAATTTTACATGCAAACATAAATAAAGGACAACTCTGTCGTATTGACGACATTTTATTTCCATTAATGTGATAGACATTTGATGTATGTTAATCTCCAAGAAGGCGCCATTCAACCTACTTATTTCATGTTTTAAACTATATGTTTTCTTTCCTGGAAATTACAAAAATACTGATGGAATTCCCAGTGTATGCCGTTTTATCATGTCTGTCTAGGAAGTAACAATACTAAATGATTTACTGTCAACAATAATGTTTTGTTCAATATATTTTTCTGTCCTGGTTATATGCAGAAAATGAGTCGTAGATAATGTTATAACGCCTCTGGTAAGAAATTGTCATGATACAATAAAAAACAAACTGCCTGTAGTGCCCCCTTTCTCTAAATAATTAAATTAGACACGACAGACTATTGTCTCCTGGGAAATCCCTATTGACCACAACAGACATCAAACTTGTTTTTCTGATTGTTACTATGTGGTTTATCATTCCAATCAATTCACGAGAATTACAGACTGTCTCGCCGCAGACGACACTTACGTCAATGGACGTAATTTTCTTTGTTTACTTATCCTTCAATGTTTTACATTAACTTGATAAAAAAGATTAATTGTTGTTTTGATGGCCAAGGCCGAACTAACCCATTTGGAAAAAAAATGTTCCTGTGTAGTTGAAGTAGTCTGTCGGTTCAACAGTTCACAACATATAGATACCATACAGAATTATAAAAAGAATTGTTTGACAATGAATATAAAAAGTTGTTTGCAAACAAAGAAATGGTTCGGTTACAAATGAAATACATTTACATGTAAATAAGTGTGTTTGTTGTTTGATGGTGTTTCACGCCACTTTCAACAATATTTCAGTTATACAGTGGTGATAAGCACTGATTGCATAGGTGTGTGTAAATCCAACTACCATACCATCACGGCCACGACGTACACTCATGTAAATAAGAAATATATTAAAACGTTCGACATTAAAAAAATCCCCCTCATATATTTTTTTTATTTGTAATCGCACAAAACAAAACTAAGAAATTAGCATAATGCGGTCTGTACCTGTAATTTAATGGTGTCTGTGGTTATATATGTTACAAAAAAAAACAAAGTTCATCAATTCCGACCTCAATTTGAAACGCCTATCAGAAATTTAGAACAAATCACGGTTGAGTGATTATTATAAAAAAAAAACAGCAAATGTCGTTGTAAAATAAATAAACGGAATACAAGAAACATATACATGTCGGTACGATGCCCCCACGTTCGGTCATTGAGGTAATAAGCACTCTTATAATAAAATAAGCTTTTATTGTTTGGTTATCAAGTTCAATTTTGATTTTATTCGTAACCCTCAAAGTCTACATGTAATACTACACGAGCGTTTCTATAAGGAAAACAAACATTACAATTATTTAAAACATGAAATCATTACGTTTGATTTGCACAGCAGCAAGGTCATCGCCATGTTATTCATAATATTTTATCTTGGGAACATCTTTATATTCTGTTAAAAAAGTTTAATGTTTCCAAAGGGGTATTCAGAAGCCATAAATTGAAAGACAGACAATACAATTGTCAATCGAAACAAGATGAACTGTGATCTAATTCTCACTTATGATACCCCCGCATATATGTTCAATGTGTATAAAAACCAACAAAGTCGGCAAGCAGGAAGTAGGAATCTGACGGGTCCAGAAACGCTTCCCACAATATGACATACCTATATGAAGCTTGTGACCAAATATCAGATTTCTGCCATCAATAGTTGCTGAGAAAAATGCGACGAAAATTATGATACCCCCGCATATATGTTCAATGTGTATAAAAACCAACCAAGTCGGCAAACAGGAAGTAGAAATGTGACGGGTCCAAAAATGCTTCCCACGATATGGGGTACCTATATGAAGCTTGTGACCAATATCAGATTTCTGCCATCAATAGCTGCTAATAAAAATGCGACGAAAAATATCTTGGGACGAACAGAAGGACGGAAGAACATAGGTAAAACAGTATCCACCCCTCCCCTCCGGTGGAGCGGGGGTATAAACAAGTTTGATGTTACCAAACGTGTAATCAGAAGCCGTAAATAGAAAGACAGACAATACAATTATCAATCGAAATAAGACAGGCCAAACAATAGTCAACAAAACACAGTTTATATATTTGAAAATACGTAAGAGTTGTTTTATCCATTTAGTAAGCAGATTCCTATGATTAGCTGCTAACGTTGATTATTTTGTTGTACGAAAAAGATAGTGACTGAACCATTATATGAAACAAGTGCCCATGGCAGATTGAGCTAATTTGAGGTCTATCTAGACTTGCTTAAATATTTATGATATTGAAACACTCGAGATACAATACAATACAATACAAATCTTTTATTGTCAATCATGACGCCCAATGTTGAGCAGAATAATTAAGTGAATTACATACATTTAATTTCATATTGATTGATTTGATTGGTTTTACAACAAAGAAAGAAGGACAATATATATATTTTTTTTTTTATTTGGATACTACCCCTTTACAACGGGGGCAACCACTGTCGGGGTAACAGTGGTTGCGTCCTTAAAGCTATGTACAATGTATATAAAAATATAATTGATACATTAATTAGTACAATAATAGTGAATAAGAGCTACTGTCCACTGTATTAAAACAATTCATGTAACAAGCACTACTTAAGAAATATTTTCTCCATTAAAATGTAAAAATACAATCACTGTATCATAAAACAGTATACTGCACTACATTATATTATTTTAATAATGTAATATTAAAAGTACAATTTGCCATTAGTTTTCTGACCTGAATTGAAGAAAATAAAACAGTATTTTACCATTAAATAGTAAAAGCATTCAATCAAACAACAGAATCATACGTTTCTCGGCTACATTCTACATTTATACATTCATAAATTACAACACACTGTTTAAATCATCTTTAGTGTATAACTTCTAGTTCTCTAAACAATTTTTCTCACATTAAAAGATTTTACAAGATACTGTTTTGTTAAGTAATCCAGTTCTTTACCCATTTCTGCACTGATGTCATATCCATAGTCGTCAAACATAAATAAAAGCTTATAGTATGACGAAAGCTCCTCAAACTTGACACTCATATGACTACTTGAGAACACATATTCGATTTGACAAAAACTGTCTGCCCGTATATCTTCATTAATGGGCATTCTAGTGCAAAGTGCTGTAAATCCTCGACGCTGTGAAGAGGACATACAGAACACCTATCATTATCTGAAAGTGACATCCTAAATAGGTTAGCATTTATGCTTAAACAATTTGTTCTGGCAAGGAGCTTTAGACGAGAAGCTTCAAAATTGAAGTCTTCAGACAAGTATAATTGTTTACCCATAGAAACTCGACAATTCTTATACATAGACAGGCTGCTTTTGGATAATACTTTTCCAAATTCACTCAGCCTTACTGATTGACCATAACAAGCTTTAAACACTTCTATATCTATAGCACTTTGTACATAATGATTTAAACCAAGATCTATAAATAAATTTTTAAAGTATGTATGATACTCGGAATTCTCAGAATTTCTAAGCATATTAAAAATTACTTTACACAATCGATCGTCTGCCAGATTTTGAAAACGTGCATAATATGCTACCCTTTGTTGGTTCATGAAGGTATAGACGGGTTCCCACCCGAGTTCCAAAAACAGGGCTGATTTAGGTATGTTCATCCTAGTATTCATAATAAGCTTAGCCATCTTATACTGTATACTTTCCAACGATTCAACATGACCGACAGAGGATGGAAACCAAATAGAGCGTTCATGGGACACAGACGGTCTTAAAACAGAATGCCATAAAGCGTCTCCGAAACTTAACCTGTTAAAATTGCCATGTTCACCAAGTATACGGATACAGTAATTCAACTTTTGATCTGCATTCTCCTTTACATATGAATTTATATGATAATTAAACTTCAGAGACCTAGAAAAATACACACCCAAATACTTATATTCGTTCACCTCCTCTATCAGATCAGATCCAAGCTTCCATTGTTTAGATCTATTGACCCTTTTTCCAACAACTAAAACCTTTGACTTGTTAGAGTTAAAGGATAAATTCCACTTTATAGCAAATGCCGATGCAACATCAAGCAACCGTTGCAGTTCCTCTTCAGTTTCAGCGATGAGAGCAATATCATCGGCAAACAATAAACAATTAATCAGTTGTTTCCCAATATCTATACCTATCCCCACTTCATCAAGCATATGAACTAAGTCGTTCATAAGGACTGAAAACAGGGTTGGTGATAAGACGCACCCTGCTTCAGTCCATTTTCCTGACCGAATCATTCAGTAGAGAAATCACCAAAAACTACTTTATTCGAAACACCATCATAGATAGATCGCAAAAGGCGCCAGCATTTCCATTGTATCCCATTCTCCCACAACAAATAAAACAGACCATCTCTCCAGACCCTATCAAAGGCCTTAGATAGATCTAAGAAGGCTATGTACGTCTTCTTCTTAGCATATTCTTGAAGTGAACATAACCCATGTAGGGTAAAAAAGTGTTCCTCTGGACGTCTATCTCTACGAAAGGCACCTTGGGTTTCCCCTAGAATAGTATTCTCCTCCAAGTGTGACATAATACACTCCTCTAAAATCTTAGAGAAAACTTTATACACATTGGAGGTAAGAGTTATGCCCCTGTAATTATCTAAATCCATTGCTGAACCAGATTTATGTAAAGGTTTAATAATTAACAAATGAATAAATCCAACAATAAATTAAAATAATAAAATCTGACCCTGCATGGTGATCTTACATAATTTCCATACATTTACTCGCACACCATGTATAAGTGTAATATTACTATTCATTTATTAGTATGGGAGAACCACCAGTGACTCATCTTCAGTATATACATATAGTAGCATAATTTCTTTTGAGAACTAAATCTCTTTCTTTAAATAAAGAACATAATAGTGAACTAGTGTTCTTAATTATAAAATTATCTTCTGATGACATTAACCATATTAATTTTGATTTATTTGGCAGATTATTGAAATTTTTATTCACATTTTTAATATTATCAATAATTTGGGTTCTCTTGTTTTCTAAAACAG
Organism: Gigantidas platifrons; assembly: GCA_002080005.1. Lineage (NCBI taxonomy): Eukaryota > Metazoa > Mollusca > Bivalvia > Mytilida > Modiolidae > Gigantidas > Gigantidas platifrons. The sequence continues at coordinate 189,707 of MJUT01011679.1, forward strand.
GACACTGAAGAAGAAAATGGGTTTCATCTTCAACCTCAGTGTTACATAATGTTAGATAAGAAAACGATGACTGTATGTTCTAAATAGGATAACGTCAGTGGTCATTGCTTAGACAATCATTAATCCTACAGTCAATAGTCCGACAGACATTCGTTGTCTGTCTGTACTGCATGTATTGTTGCTCTGAAAAAAAAAATAAGACCATGTTTTCAATTATCTTTCTTTCGCCACTCAGCCCACTTCTAGAAAAGTTATGAAAATATTCTGAAGCATATTTTGAGCGATACATATAATGTTTCATGGATTGTCCATTTTTGATTGCCCACTTCGGTATCCTCTACCGTTTATTTAAATAACCAAATTACAAAACAAAAACCTGCAAAATTCTCTACTTGTGATGGTTATTACTAAAAAAGATAGACCTAAGCCACCATTGACGCAAGCATGACACAAGCATGCATCGTCTTTCACTATACCTTCCTGTAATACACAACAAGTCACAACAGCTTTGGTGGTGTAATGGTTAGCGTGCTCGTAACGAGTGTGGTACATCGTGGATTCGAGCCCCGATCGGGTCAAACCAAACATATTAAAAATAATTATTTGTTGCTAAGCACGCAGCATTAAGGGGAAAGAGCAAATCCTGGTAGGCTTGGATAATGTGTCCGAGTGGGGCGACATATGTATTCGCGGATTGTTGCTTCAGTGAGCTAGCACTATAAAAATCTTACTAAGCGTGTTGGTCTAGTACAAAAGAAAGCTCATTATCATCTCATTGAAAATTAACTTGCTCTCGCCATTATATAGCTGAAAATTGGCTGAGTGGTGCTAAACAACAATCACTCACTCAACAAGACACGACTTATTTTCCTTCGTACGATATCTGACTATTGGCATGTGCAACATTTGATATGATCTTGAACTTGCTGAAGGCGGTCAGTATTTAATGACAGAGAAGAATCATATGTACGTGATATTACTTTACCATGTGTAGTAAACAAGGTTGTTTTTCACGGATGAAACAATTTGCATTTTATTTAGATTGAGAACGACAGGATTTCTTCTATTTCAAATTTTACAGCATGCTGAGATATAATTATCGAAGTCTCAATAGACCTGATTAATTTCAAAGAATCTGACAAGAAAGCTTTTAACGCTGACGAGAGATACTCTTTAAATCAATACATGTAAGACCTTTAGAACACGACAATTGTCGACCAAAGTTTGTAATGAACTGACACGAAAAAGAGTAGCTTTTTAGTCTTTCCATAGTATACCTTCATGTTGTCTCCAGCTATCAAGATTCGCACAGATTAACCCATGCTTAGAAAAACAAATTATTTTCTGTGTAAAATTTCATGCATCACATAAGATTTCTATTAATCTGGAGAAATCGAACAAAAGACAATACTGAAACCGTCTGCATGCATTAGGATTCAGTTGCCAACATTAGGCATGGTTAATAACTACTGCTCTTAAAAAAGTCAACAGGCTTGCTGGAAATCGTTAATTAAATTTCTCCATCCTTCTAAAATATTCAGAGAAGAATTTGAAGATACCAAAGGGGGTAACCAGAAGCCTAAAATAGGAAGGACAGACAGTACAATGGTCTATAAGACAACAGAACGAACAATGATCAACAAAACCCTACACAGAAAACTAATCATTGAGCAACACGAATCCCGCTTAAAAACCGGGGAAGAGGTGAACTCAGGTGCTCCGGAAAGGATATACACAAACAAGATATTCCGTTTTGTGTCAGCAAAGTAACAATGTATGTTTATAATTAAGTGCACACGATGCGTTTCTGTAATAACCTACATCAGGTACGTTACTAGAATAACCTTCATCAGGTACGTTACTGGAATAACCTTCATCAGGTACGTTACTGGAATAACCTTCATCAGGTACGTTACTGTAATAACCTACATCAGGTACGTTACTGGAATAACATACATCAGGTACGTTACTGGAATAACATACATCAGGTACGTTACTGGAATAACATACATCAGGTACGTTACTGTAATAACCTTCATCAGGTACGTTACTGTAATAACCTTCATCAGGTACGTTACTGGAATAACCTACATCAGGTACGTTACTGGAATAACCTACATCAGGTACGTTACTGTAATAACCTTCATCAGGTACGTTACTGGAATAACCTCAATCAGGTACGTTACTGGAATAACCTACATCAGGTACGTTACTGGAATAACCTACATCAGGTACGTTACTGGAATAACCT
>MJUT01011679.1:205027-216107 GCA_002080005.1 Gigantidas platifrons
CAACCAATAAACATTACACATACAAGACCATCCGGTAACGTTACACTTCAAAGACCACCCAAAATCATTACATCACCAAGACAACCAGGTAACGATACACTTGAAAGACAACCAATAAACATTACACATACAAGACCACCCGGTAACATTACACTACAAAGACAACCAATAAACATTACACATACAAGACCACCCGGGAAGGTTACACTTCAAAGACAACCAATAAACATTACACATACAAGACCACCCGGTAACGTTACACTACAAAGACAACCAATAAACAGTACCACCAGGTAACGTTACACTACAAAGACAACCAATAAACATTACACATACAAGACCTCCCGGTAACGTTACACTACAAAGACAACCAATAAACATTACACATACAAGACCACCCTGTAACGTTACACTTCAATGACAACCAATAAACATTACACATACAAGACCACCCGGTAACGTTACACTACAAAGACAACCAATATACATTACACATACAAGACCACCCGGTAACATTACACTTCAAAGACAACCAATCAACATTACATCGCCAAGACCACCCGGTAACGTTACACTACAAAGACAACCCAGAAAGATTACATCACCAAGACAACCCGTTAACGTTACACTACAAAGACAACCCAGAAAGATTACATCACCAAGACCACCCGGTAACGTTACACTTGAAAACAGCCCATATACATTACACATACAAGACCATCCGGTAACGTTACACATCTATGACAACCAATAAACATTACACATACAAGACAACCCGGTAACGTTACACTTGAAAGACAACCAATAAACATTACACATAGAAGTCCACCCGGTAACGTTACACTACAAAGACAACCTAGAAACAGTACATCACCAAGACAACCAGGTAACGTTACACTACAAAGATAACCCAGAAACATTACATCACCAAGACAACCAGGTAACGTTACACTACAAAGACAACCAATAAACATTACACATACAAGACCATCCGGTAACGTTACACTTCAAAGACCACCCAAAATCATTACATCACCAAGACAACCAGGTAACGTTACACTTGAAAGACAACCAATAAACATTACACATACAAGACCACCCGGTAACGTTACACTACAAAGACAACCAATAAACATTACACATACAAGATCACCCGGTAACGTTATACTTGAAAGACAACCAATAAACATTACACATACAAGACCACCCGGTAACATTACACTACAAAGACAACCAATAAACATTACACATACAAGACCACCCGGGAACGTTACACTTCAAAGACAACCAATAAACATTACACATACAAGACCACCCGGTAACGTTACACTACAAAGACAACCAATAAACATTACACATACAAGACCACCCGGTAACATTACACTTCAAAGACAACAAATAAACATTACACATACAAGACCACCCTGTAACGTTACACTTCAATGACAACCAATAAACATTACACATACAAGACCACCCGGTAACGTTACACTACAAAGACAACCAATAAACATTACACATACAAGACCTCTCTGTAACGGTACACTACAAAGACAACCAATAAACATTACACATACAAGACCACCCTGTAACGTTACACTTCAATGACAACCAATAAACATTACACATACAAGATCACCCGGTAACGTTACACTACAAAGACAACCAATAAACATTACACATACAAGACCACCCGGTAACATTACACTTCAAAGACAACCAATAAACATTACATCGCCAAGACCACCCGGTAACGTTACACTACAAAGACAACCCAGAAAGATTACATCACCAAGACAACCCGGTAACGTTACACTACAAAGACAACACAGAAACATTACATCACCAAGACAACCAGGTAACGTTACACTACAAAGACAACCCAGAAAAATTACATCACCAAGACAACCCGGTAACGTTACACTACAGAGACAACCCAGAAACGTTACATTGCCAAGACAACCCGGTAACGTTACACTTCAAAGACAACCCAGAAACATTACATAACCAAGACAACCCGGTAACGTTACACTACAAAGACAACCCAGAAAAATTACATCGCCAAGACAACCCGGTAACGTTACACTACAAAGACAACCCAGAAACATTACATCATCAAGACAACCCGGTAACGTTACACTACAAAGACAACCAATAAACATTACACATACAAGACCACCCGGTAACGTTACACTACAAAGACAACCAATAAACATTACACATACAAGACCTCCCGGTAACGGTACACTACAAAGACAACCAATAAACATTACACATACAAGACCACCCTGTAACGTTACACTTCAATGACAACCAATAAACATTACACATACAAGACCACCCGGTAACGTTACACAACAAAGACAACCAATAAACATTACACATACAAGACCACCCGGTAACATTACACTTCAAAGACAACCAATAAACATTACATCGCCAAGACCACCCGGTAACGTTACACTACAAAGACAACCCAGAAAGATTACATCACCAAGACAACCCGGTAACGTTACACTACAGAGACAACCCAGAAACGTTACATCGCCAAGACAACCCGGTAACGTTACACTTCAAAGACAACCCAGAAACATTACATAACCAAGACAACCCGGTAACGTTACACTACAAAGACAACCCAGAAAAATTACATTGCCAAGACAACCCGGTAACGTTACACTACAAAGACAACCCAGAAACGTTACATCATCAAGACAACCCGGTAACGTTACACTACAAAGACAACCCAGAAACATTACATCGCCAAGACAACCCGGTAACGTTACACTACAAAGACAACTCAGAAAAATTACATCATCAAGACAACCCGGTAACGTTACACTACAAAGACAACCCAGAAACATTACATCGCCAAGACAACCCGGTAACGTTACACTACAAAGATAACCCAGAAACATTACATCATCAAGAAAACTAATACACATCACACCACACGGTAAAATTACACTACAAACAAAACGCAGAAGTATTTCAGCAGAAAAACAACACAGAAACATGGCATCGTCATGACAATCTCTGAAAATTACATTTCAAAGACAACCCAGAAATATTTCCCAATAAAAAAAATTGTTAACCAATCTTCATAGAAAAATTTCTCTTTTTTTTTTTTATGTTTGTTTGCTTCGTTTGAAAAAAATGTTCTGGCTCTGGTGAAAGCATGACCCCAGCCCCTAAAAGTCAAATGGGTCGTCCCTTATTGAACATATACAACTATAGTTCACAGGTTATGTAGACGTCACACACGTAAAAGCCAAACGTAAAACTGATTCAGAGACAATCTGATTACATAGCAATGCTAAATTGATTATATATAGTCTATATTATTTCCTTCGTCGCCATCTTAATAAACATTGCATGTTTCTGAAGCCCTGTAGATATTTTAAGTGAATTTGAAGAGAGAGAAAAAACCAAGAGACAGTTTGAAAATTTAATTTAGTTCTTTGGTCATACATAAATGATCAATTACAAACGCACCTTGGGAAATGATTAGAGAGTCTGCAAAATCTATCTCACTCAAGCGCTTGCCATGGAAGGAACTTAATTTGTACAATGCAGATAAATTACTTGGAATTGCAGGACGTTTAATTCGATTTCCATTGCTCTTGTGTGCAAATTCAATTTTTTTCTTACTTACAGGAAGGACTTATAACAGAATCATACGATCTCGAAAAGTTTCCAATTTTCCGAATGAGACATAGCACACAATAATTCAAATACATGCTGAGCTGGTAAAAATATAAGTAAACTATTTACTCTAAATATAAGTAAATCCATAATTGAAGCGGACCGGGTTAAATCTGAAAATTTGTATCACGTGGCCGGCTGTTAATGGTGAATAACTTTTTTTCATTTTCACTTTTACGTATTAAAGTTTGGTTCGTACCAAAGACTGGCGCTAATAAAACAATGCATTAATATACATACACACATTTACAGCAAGAACATAAAATAAACGTAGATATCTATCTTAATGCACACGACACCTTTCTATGATAACCTTCATCAGCTCAAGGGCAAAAGATTGGAAAACCAAATCATTTAAAAGTCTTTGTGAGGTAGGAAACTAAAGGGCATAAAGAGTGCATCTAAATAGGCTAAGGTCACGCATGCCTGAGGAGAGATGACCTTAGTTTTAATAATAATTACATTATTTTGTAATAATAAATATACCTAATATAAACCAAGTCGGTGCCGAAACACTGACTACTGGGCGGATGATAACCTCGGGGATTAATAGTCCACCAGAAGAGGTATCGACCCAGTGATAGAAACACTGACTACTGGGCGGATGCTAACTTCGGGGATTAATAGTCCACCAGAAGAGGTATCGACCCAGTGATAGAAACACTGACTACTGGGCGGATGATAACCTCGGGGATTAATAGTCCACCAAAAGAGGTATCGACCAAGTAATAGAAACACTGACTACTGGGCGGATGATAACCTCGGGGATTAATAGTCCACCAGAAGAGGTATCGACCAAGTGATAGAAACACTGACTACTGGGCGGATGATAACATCGGGGATTAATAGTCCACCAGAAGAGGTATCGACCCAGTGATAAAAACACTGACTACTGGACGGATGATAACCTCGGGGATTAATAGTCCACCAGAAGAGGTATCGACCCAGTGATAGAAACACTGACTACTGGGCGGATGATAACCTCGGGGATTAATAATCCACCAGAAGAGGTATCGACCCAGTGATAGAAACACTGACTACTGGGCGGATGATAACCTCGGGGATTAATAGTCCACCAGAATAGGAATCGACCCAGTGATAGAAACACTGACTACTGGGCGGATGATAACCTCGGGGATTAATAGTCCACCAGAAGAGGTATCGACCCAGTGATAGAAACACTGACTACTGGGCGGATGATAACCTCGGGGATTAATAGTCCACCAGAAGAGGTATCGACCCAGTGATAGAAACACTGACTACTGGGCGGATGATAACCTCGGGGATTAATAGTCCACCAGAAGAGGTATCGACCCAGTGATAGCAATAAGAACAGTGGATATCTATCTTAGTGCACACGAGGCATTTCTAGAATAACCTTCATCTGGTACGCTCGATAAGGGTAATAACAAAATTACCGAACACCAATCAATCTTCCAAAGGGAAAGTCAAAACTCATAAATCAACAAACAGACAAAATCAATCAACAACCGGAAAACTGGGAAAACCGCAATGGCCCTGACTTGGTACAGGAATTTGTAAAGAAATGGTGGGTTGAATCAGATTTTACGGCGCCAAACCTCCCGCTTTCATTACGGTTCGATATCAAACGATTGCAATGCCAATAATTTAAAAGGCTTTGGGAATTAGAAAGCAAAAAGGCCTACGCCGGATAGTCAAATCTGCTATGGTTATATTTTGGTCATAATTGAGTTTCCCGAGCGATCTTGTTATTTTTATCTCCGTTATCTAAGTGGTAACTTTCTGTTGATCAGTGAGTACCAATATTGATGTGTCAAAGAATTGTGTCCATTTTTTCGAGAGAAAAAACACACACACATAGCGAAATTTATATTGTATACGTTGCTACAATAAGAGCATTGTCTCTGTATTCTTGGTGTCATCTAATACTAAAACATTTGTCTCCGAATGAAAAGTAATACAAACCCAGTACAGTAATCGACATACAGAGATATGTATCAAGACAAACGAAGAGCGGAGTTGTCGTGGTCGTATGGTAGTTGGATTTACAACTACCTGTACAATCAATGACTATCACCATTAAAGTTGTGAGTTCGAACCCCGGTTATAGCGAGGTATACTCGAAACAACATTCTATGATGAAGTTTGTCAGTGACTTGCGACATGTCTGTGGTTTTCACCGGATACTCCGGTCTCCTCTACCAATAAAACTGACCGCCAAGATATAACTGAAATATTATTGAATGAAGGTTTAATCAAATAAAGAGTGGCACGCAACATAAGAGTAGAACAATCAAAAAATAAAAGCGAAGACCGAAGCTTCTATTGGTTTGCTGTATTTAATAGGGCAATAGTGGATCTGGTATTAGTAAAATATCCATGTTTACATGGGGATGGAATTACAGAAGTTGATGGGGTCAATCTTGTAAACCATGGCTGATCCCCATGCCCAATTTTATCAAAACTGACCCCTTGGGACTCTATTTTGGAGAAATAAGAATGAAATATTGATATTTTATTAATGGAAAACACTAGTAATTCGAAATTGGAATTATAAGCATACAAATAATGAAACATGCATAAAACAAGATACAAAAAACACATTTAATTTGTAGTCATTGCACCTCTTCAATTCTAATGACTTGGTTATTTTAATGTGGTAATGAAGAAAATATATTATCATCAAAAGAATATGAACTCTAGATGAACTGTCGAAAGTTTATATTAAAGCCTGGAATTACTTATATCCTGTAATGTCGATTACGTAGACACGTGCAGAACCTATTTTCGTTACTTCAGAAATCTGTTTTTTATTAGCTTGCATAATGAGAATGAGGCTGTAAAGGGTTGCTCTTACACAATTAGACGGATTAATCGAATGAATTTAAGAGCATCGGATGAATATTGTTCAAAAGAATTATTGCAAAATCTACGATTTTATATAATATATCTTTTTTTTATTTGGAAACAAGGTTCACATAGAGAAGCAACAAAATATAAGAAATTGTAAGATTTGTGCACCACGTGATCCTCCATACCTTTAATTTGTTAACATGTTACAAAAAAAACCGGTTTTTTTCTATTCTAATGTGGCCTTGATAAACTAACCTTCCTTTCTATCACGTCTTTTTATATAATGACCGTCTGCTGAACCCACTTTAACGTAATCAACAGCAATCAAAGTCAACATAATGTTTTTCCCTTGTGGCTTGTAACATTGTGTAATTAAAAAGATTTATTACATCGACGTTTTTGTATCCCAGACATTTTAACGGAAGTGTCACTATTTGTATTAATGAAGCGATCAAGTGAAAATAAAATCACTGTTGTTCAATTTCATGTTAATTACAGTACTTGACAGAGAAAAATGGTAATGAAGACAATGGAGAATAACAATTATAGAGTAAAATGTAGTTCAGATTTACCATTGAGATAAATATATTGAACGGAACGGAAAGAAATTATATATTGAAAGGATTGTCGAGTTCGGTTCTAAACATGAGAATTATACATGCAGTTCCGGAGCACCTGAGTTCACCCCGGTTTTTAGTGGGGTTCGTGTTACTCGATCTTTAGTTTTATATGTATGTTTTGTTGATCATTGTTTGTCCTTTTGTACTTTTTCTTTTGGCCATTGTGTTGTCTGTCCTTCTTCGATTTACGGATTCTGATTACCCCTTTGGTATCTTCAAACTCTTCTTAGTAGACAACATTTCATTTAATTGCCTTGTTACATCCGTAGTAGATATCATGTCATTTATTTGACTGGTTAAGTTTAGTTACACATTTATCATACTCACGATCTATACAGCTGTACTCAACGGTTGAGGTGAGATTGAGAGAAGCAACAACATACTTAGAAAGTCCAACAAAGTAATGGAGAGGATGAACAGGAGGAACCAAATCCTCGAGATCAGATCCCTCAAATAGGATAGGTGTGTCACTCAGGGAAAGAGTCTGTAGGGTGGTTTCAAAATTAACGGTAGCAAGGATTCCTTATACCCAGGATCAGCCGCACATAGAGACCTAATGGGTAACTTTTTTTAATAATGGACCAAAGTTTTGAAATTAATGGTCAGAGTTCATATACATCATATATCAATATACATTTAGAATAAAAATTGTTGATTTGAAAACTGAATTTTTAAGAATTTCTTTTTGAACATTGAAGTCAAACGGACTACAACTGTAAAATTTTCTTCTTTACTTGACAAACGGCGAACAATTTCCACGTGATTAAAGGATACCAATGTAACTGACAACATTTTATGTAATAAAACACGTGTAGCCTAGTACCTATAAACTGACACCTAATTATATAGAGTTGATAATGTGATATATACTGATATATGTAATGGAGCATACACTCCAACTGTAGATTCTTAAAAATAATCCACTGACCGAAAAATAGAGTGACGTCAGAGAAATGTACCTATAAACTGACACCGACATATATATAGAGTTGATAATGTGATGTGTACTAATATATATTAGCAAGTGACTGACTTTCTAAGACATTTCCGTTATGTGAATTAGATTATATTGATTTAACTGTTATATACATAAACATTTTATCATCAGTTAAATTATATGTTAATATTCAGTATTATTTAATAAATATAAATGTATAGTTGATGAAGATGACGTAAAAATGGAAAGTGATACATATAGCAGAGATCGACAGTTACTGATAAGCGCTAAAAATAGATTCCCCTAATTATCTCTCAGACTCGGTTTCAGAATGTAGTACAAACAATGCCAGTCTGTACTACATATTTCAATGGCGATAATGCAGAATTGAGTGAAAAACAGAACTTTGTCGGAGAAATAAAAAGAAATCCCACGACGCTACAAGACACTGTTCCTACGAAACATGCGATAGTACACATTTAACCATTACAAATAAAAATTTACTTTGATTTTCCTATATATTTCAGCTAAAAATAAACCCTAAAAATTAACAATCCTGTTTATATTATGTACAAATAAAAACCACTCATATAAACATAATGAGCAAATAAACAATCAAAATATAAACAATTCTGAATGTTTTGATGTAAAATTTGTTAAAATCTATCCAGAAATGACTTCACAATATTTTTTTTTTTAAATATGGTTTTGGTTGATTATATAGGGATTTTTTTTATATGTTGGAATACTTTTGGCAACATACTGTAGATATTCAGATATGAACACATGAAAGGTGTCTTTTGGATCCCGTTTCCCAAACCAAAGCGAAACCAAAGGATAACTGTTAACGTTGGATTCGGGCATGTGGTCGTGAACTTTTTACGGTGGAAAAAGTCACACGAAGGACGTATATTTGTTCCAAACATTTTGTAGGAGGGCAAGGTCCTACGGATCAACACCCGGAACCAGTACCAGCAACATATACACCGTTTCAGGTATGACAAAATATTGTCGTGATTTTATTGCATGAAAAAGTGCCGATTTCCATCTCTAAAACGTATATATATATATTGGGTTTTTTTTAACGAAATAAAAATCGGTATTGTAATTTATTCTTTTTTGTAAGAGAATATGAATTCTTATTTATTATCATCAATATAAAAAAAATTATGGTGTGTGGAAATTCCTCTCAAATATTTAATCAATTATCGGAAGTTCGGATTACCCGTAAGTCACGATGATGTATGAAATTCCCGGGAGATTGTAATAACAGCATGAAGCAATATTCTTAAATTGCCAAAAGGATTATGAAATAATATGTCCTTTGATGTATATATACTTACATGATTGTCAATAAGTGACAAAAAGTTTAGTTTCTAGTTCTTTGAAAAGAGAATATTTCAGGAAACGAAAACAGAATTTGGCAGTTACTAGTGCTATATATATGAATAAAGAATGATATAAAAGGGGAAAATATGCTACCCACTTGATATTTTTGAAAGAGAAAGGGATCGTATCACTTCTGGACAGAACACTTGTATTTTTATTTTGCCTGAATATTTAAAAATATTTTTTAAATCGTGTAGATTTTCTAGGATGCTGCCATTGTTTGTACTACATTTTCCTATTTGCGTATCACGTGATACACATTCCACAAATTGATGACGCGTTATCGATCAATGCTATAGAAAGTCACCTGGCCCTTTTCATGTCAGATCCCTCATCTGTCCTATTAGGTCCTGGAATATCAACCAGAGTCTAATTGACTCAGGACCAAGGGGTGATTATTAATAGCTGAAACTTTGCATTGCTTCCCGAGTAGAGCAGGAACTTCCTACCCTTCCAGAGGACCTTGGTTCACACCCGGTTTTTAGTGGGGTTTGTGTTATTCGATCTTTAGTTTTATGTGTATGTGTTGTAGATTGTTGTTTGTCCTTTTGCCCTTTTTCTTTTGGTCATTGTGTTATCTGTTCTTGTTCGATATACGGATTCTGATTACCTCCCTTTGGTATCTTTTGGTCATTGTGTTATCTGTTCTTGTTCGATATACGGATTCTGATTACCTCCGTTTGGTTTCTTCAGAATCTTCTAGCTGTTACTTTCCTTCTTTACTTGATAAAGGGCGAACAATTTCCACGTGATTAAAGGATACCAATGTAACTGACAACATTTTATGTAATAAAACACGTGTAGCCTAGTACCTATAATCTGACACCTAATTATATAGAGTTGATAATGTGATATATACTGATATATATTAGCTAGTTACTGACTGTCGAAGACATTTCCGTTCTGTGAATTAGATTATATTGATTTAACTGTTTTATACATAAACATGTTATTGTCAGTTAACTTATATGCTCATATTCAATATCCTTTAATAAATATAAATGTATTGTTATTATGATAATGTCGTAAAAATGGAAATCGATATATAGAGAAAGTCACATGGCCCTTTTCATATCAAATCCCTCATCAGCCCTAAGTCCTGAAATATCGACCAGAGAGTCTAACTGACTCGGGACCAAGGGCTGATTATTAATAGCTGAAACTTTGCATTGCTTCCCTAGTTTGTATTTAAATGATAGAATAAAAACGAAAATATATAAATTAGTGCATACGATATATTTCTGGAATAATCTCCAAGGTCAACAGATTGGAAAGCTAAATAATGTAAGAGTTTTTAAGAGAAAGAAAACCAAATATCCCAAACAAAATAGCCAAACTCAGCTAGGTTAAAGAATACCAATGCAGTGTCTTAATAGCCAAACTCAGCTAGGTTAAAGAATACCAATGCAGTGTCTTAATAGCCAAACTCGGCTAGGTTAAAGAATACCAATGCAGTGTCTTAATAGCCAAACTCAGCTAGGTTAAAGAATACCAATGCAGTGTCTTAATAGCCAAACTCAGCTAGGTTAAAGAATACCAATGCAGTGTCTTAATAGCCAAACTCAGCTAGGTTAAAGAATACCAATGCAGTGTC
>MJUT01011679.1:216326-226619 GCA_002080005.1 Gigantidas platifrons
ACCAATGCAGTGTCTTAATAGCCAAACTCAGCTAGGTTAAAGAATACCAATGCAGTGTCTTAATAGCCAAACTCAGCTAGGTTAAAGAATACCAATGCAGTGTCTTAATAGCCAAACTCAGCTGGGTTAAAGAATACCAATGCAGTGTCTTGATATATAATGTATATGAAGCATTAGAACTGGGACAAAGGCAAGTTTTGGTTTACCAAGCATTTTCTAGTTCTGTGTCGAGTTTAGTTTATAATTATTTTATTTGATCAATGATACAAAGAGGATCAGACACAAGTTTTGCCAACTTATGAAGTCTTCACCTATATATACAATTATTATTACATTATGTTGAGAATGCACAAGAAAACAATAAAAGTACAATTTTATCATATAACAGACGACGCTGAAAATAATCAAAGAATACAAAGAAATGTGGAAAACGTGTGTGTATGTGTTTGGATGGTGTTTGGTTAGTACATTTAAACGATTAGAAATCGTATAGACCTTTTTATGAATCGAAAAACTGAATAAAACATAAACCAATTATCTGCATAGCTTAAGGTTTCACTTCCTGATGTGAGAAGTGAAGTATTGATTAATTGAGACAAATCGTTTATGCTGAGAAACAGGTCATTTCTTATTTCAGAATATTTGGTACAATAAAAAAAAGTTGTTCGCATCTTCTTGAGGTGCGCCGCAGCTACACGCTGGGCTAGATAAAATATGAACCTTGTATAGATCATGGTTGAGGAAAGAAGCTGTACATCTAAGTTGTGCTAAGATGACTCTTAACTTTATAGAGCCATAGTAATAAAGTTTGGCAACTGAGATCTTATTTGATTGGTCTGTTTATACAAATGCGTTTTTGAATTTAGATAATGAATCTAATTTTCTGCGCCGAGTATGCATAAACTATATACAAGTATTTTAAGACACTGCATTAATATTGCGATTATCCTGCAGAAAATCACATTAATCATTAAGAGGTGATATTTTGAATAAAATAATAAATTATTCAATTATCCCTTGATTGCCCCTTCTGATTTATACTGTCAACAGGAAGTGAACTGATTTACGACTAATTTCCTAGAGCTCAAAAGATAAAACATGCGAAAGGGGCACCAGAAAAGCTATTTATCGGTTACTGACCGCATATAGCAAACTATTTTCCTGCCGATGCAATTTGACTTCTCAAATAGAGCGAGAGCACGATAATATATATGTATTATTTAATGCAATCCAATTCAGGTCTACTATAAAGATAAACCTTAACTCAAGAATAATACAATGCAAAGATATTCAAGATATCCGCCTAATTTAGAATCTCCTTTTACGCTGTATGTAAGCTGAAATCGTCATTGCATGACACCAAATTGATAGCAGGAATACAAAGAGAAAATGGTATGTCTTTTTACAAATAAAATAGACTGATGGTATGCATATATACATATAATTGTTCAATTTCTGAAATGTTCAGAAAACAAGTCAGAACTTGTGTGTCTCTGTCGCCAAGCAACGTTTCTTATCTTGTTAGTAGTGTTGCTTAGCGACAACTCTTTAAATGTTCAGCTTTATTATGGCGAGAACAAATTACTTTTAAACGAGATGTTGATGAAGTTCGCTTTGTACTAGACCAGCACGCTTAGATGTATATGGTCATCATTATCACCTATTGCAATATTTAAAAAGCAACCCAAACTCTATTTAAGATCACATGGTGCAATCACAATATACCATTTGCACATTTCCGACTTTGATTCTTTAATTATATGTTTTTGCAGTAGTTATTTCCCTTTAAGAGGGAAAATGGATGGCCCCTTTCAAACACACTTCATTGAAAATAAAATATATTTTATATCTCTTTGAAATTTTATGAACTTGTCAATTTCCTTCGATTTACCAGTTCTAATTACCCCTTTAGCATCTTCAAACTTTTCTTTCTCATGAATATTAAAAAAAAAAATGACGACCAATTTAATGTTCAAGTTATATTCTAACTTACGTAGAACATGGTTAGATATTCAACTTTCCGCCACCAGAATCAATGTTTAATAACTTCTTCTTTGTTATTGGTTTATTTCTTAAGGATAAGAAAAGTTTGAAGATATCAAAGGGGGGTAATCAGAAGCCGTAGATTGAAGAAGTACAGACAACATCATGACCAAAAAAAAAGGACAAACAACGATCTGCAAAACATTGCATAGATATTACATCGGGCAACAGGAACCCCACTGAAAGTTAGGGGTGAACGCATGTGCTCCGGAAGGATTAGCAGTTCCTGCTTCATATGTGACATCAGTCATGTTTCTGTTGGACGACACGAACATCATCTGATATAGAAATCGTGTTGGACACCAGTATACGTGAATAAATACAATGAACATTAATAAAACATAACACCCTACAACACATATGGGAGTCAAGACGAATAGAACATCGTTTTTACACGGAAATCATATTGGACGTCACAACACGGACCTAAATACGTGAAGACATGTTATTTGACAACATGAACAACACGTACCCGGAAGTCAACAAAAGGGAGTTCGATAAAATACATTTTGTAGAGTGATGTTGTTCAATTTCAGTAGATTGAACGACATCAGCCATTTCTTAGATGTCAATGTATTGACAACAACACATTAAGGTTATCACACCTCTAAAAACATTATTACCCGTTAATATAAATGTTCTTTAATATACAGAGTTGGTCATTAATATTTTATTATTTCACTGATTATAATTAGTAGTATCATCTGTGTTGTTGTTTCTGTTTTTAGCAGTTTAAGTACATTTCCTGAAACGTTCTCCACCACGATATAACTGAAATATTGTTGAAAGTGGCATTAAGCACCATAAACCAATCATATACCTTAAGGGTTCTAAAAACATCAGATAAAAACCATTACTACACAAAAATACGTGTACTGGCATAACTATATACATGCAAATAACATCTTTTGAGATTTATGATAAACATTGTAATTTACTAATAAATTTCAGAGACAAAGACTCATTCATCCCTCGCCCATGGTCGATGGATCTCTCCGGGTACTCCGGCTTCTTCCACCACTAAAGCTGGTCGCAATGATATAGCTTAAATATTGCAAAATGTGGCGTTAAACACAATAAATCAATCAATAAATAAAACATCCCATTCCGATAGGATATTGGTGTAACCATGACATCCGACAGGACAAACAGACTGGCTACGCAAGAGACAAAGGCGAGCCCACGATCAATGAAGAGATTATTAATCTAATTAACGTTAAATAATTTAATTGTTTCCCTTGTCAAGATTCTTTTCAAAATACCTTAAGATTCTTGATTTCTCTCAAGAAGAGTTTGAAGATACCAAAGGGGTAATCAGAATCCGTAAATCGAAGAAGAACAAACAACACAATGGCCAAAAGATACCAAAGGGAGGTAATCAGAATCCGTAAATCGAAGAAGAACAGACAATACAATGGCAAAAAAAAATACAAAAGGAGAAACAATGATCTACATAGTTGAATCAGTGGTACAGACAATTTTCCAATTTACCATAAATAGATATTATGATATAATAATCTAATAAATACACATGACAAGACAAGATGGTCTACAAAATTGAATAATAATAACAGAAATGAAATAACATGATTTTATTTGGATGACAGAGATATGTGGTTAACCAGGAGGACTAGCATGATATTGTAGGACACGAATGAACTTGTCTGATATGCCACGCATAAAGATATAACGAATTACCGTAAGGGTCATACTCGATTGATCTCTTACAGTGAAGTTAAATCTATCCATCGGGTGATGGGTTACTTCAAGGGACAATATATACGTACTTTGTTACTATAAATTAACAGGAAGTAAATACATCTGATCAATTAATCGGTTTTAGTGGGGTTCGTGTTACTCGATCTTTAGTTTTATATGTATGTTTTGTAGATAGTTGTTTGTCCTTTTTTATTTTGGCTATTGTGTTGTCTGTTCTTCTTCGATATACGGATTAAAAAAATAATAAATATTTATATGTTCTGTGTACAACAAAATGTACGTTTTATTAATTTCTATAGGAAACAAGTAAAACAGAATACAATGTGTTACAACAAACTCGAAAAAGTAACAATGCAGATCTACAAAAAAAACCAATGACATTTTACATGTATTGTAACTTAAGGGTGTAGGCCTAGGGTATGGGAGATAACTCTATTTTCAGTGTCTTCTCATATATATGATCATCTGTGAGTGAAAATTCCCCCTCAATTCCAAGCTTCTTGGTGACAAAGATTGTTTACATTGTATATGGCCTGTTAAAAAAATGACTCCTTTTCCTTTTACCTTTCCATAGCTGTGCTCCTTGTATTTTTATATCTTATTGCTGCTTATACCAGTGTCAGGGAGTGTGTTATTATTATATGCCGGTGCCCACAAGATATCATTGAAATATCTCTTTCTAGAAAAAATGTTCATCGAAATATGTTGTCAAAAATGCCAGAAATGTAACACAATTTGGGTGACACCTTTTTTCTATTGAATTTCAAGGGTTTGTCCAAAAAAATTAAATATATACACCAGAATCTTAGATATTATGAAACTATAGAGCAAATTCATTTTATGGTAGAAAAAAAATAGAAAGCTATGTTTGGGATAAAAATTGTAATATCTGATCCTCTCTTATACCGCCGCCTCCTTCTCTTAAGACAACTAAAGAATAAACCAGAATCAAACGAATACAACTGGAGCACAGAATTTGAAGGAATTTAACAACACAGCTGGGTGGCTGTCTGTGTTTTTTTTTTTTTTTTTTAATGAATTAATCAAGTAGTCACCCTCAAACCACCACTCCCCCTCCCTAGCTGACATTAAAATAAAAAAGACAAATGCAGTCATTTGGCAATTTGGACATCCACTGTGTCAATTTTAAGAATTCAAAAGCTTTTTGTTATTGGTAACTAGTTATGTTTTATCTCACAAACAAAGAAACTAGCAAAGGATGGGTGTGTGATAACTTTCCTCGACAATTTTCATTTTGTTCTGGGTGCCATCCATGAAAAACATAAATTTAAATATTTTAAAAATCTGACGGTAAAAGTTTGTAAAATTTGGTGCAATGATGTCTATATGTCTATTCTTCAGTGTGACATTTTTTGGTGGAAATAAATCCCCCCTTTTTTGCCGTTTCCACTGTTTTGCACGTGATTATCTCCAAACAGAATATTCAGATATGCTAGATATTTCATATTTATTCAACAACACTCTCAAGTGTATTCAAGCCAAAATATTCCCATTCAATCAGAAATAAATGTGCATATCTATTAGAATCTTCCGAAACTAGTATTACCATCTGGCGTCAAGAATACCCCCAAAATTGCTATATCTAGAATGTACTATGGAGAAATAGGCACGGTGAAATTTTTTGAAACTTTGTCAGATAATGTATTTAGACATATCTATTCCATGATGCAAATTTTTTTTTTAAATTGAATGATGGGAAAATTTTAGGGTAAGCCAGGTCTACACCCTTAAGTAGCTTGGTCAATGTTAACGATTTACTATTGAAGAATAATATGTAGTGATTTTGTCGCCAGATGACAGATGGTAGAATGAAACATCATCGGGGGCGTAATGGTTATCGTGCTCGCCTCGGGTGCGGTAGACCGTGGGTTCGAGACCCGGTCGGGTCAAACCAAAGACTATACAATTGGTATCTGTTGCTTCTCCACTAAGCACACAGCATTACGGAGAAAGAGCAAAGACTGTTTGGCTCGGAATCAGAATAAAATGTGTCCAAGTGGAGCGACATGTCTACCCGCGAACTGTTGTTTCAGGGAGCTACCACTATGAAACTCCAACTCAGCCTGTTGGTCTAGAACAAAGCAGACTTCATCATAATCTCATTGAAAATTAACTTGTTCTCGCCATGCTATAGCTGAAAAATAGCTGAATTGGCGTTAAACTACAATCATTCAATCACTCACTTCTGGTAAAATGAATATTTTTTCGGGACTGAAAGGCATCAGCCTTTTTCTTAGCAATTATATTCTATTTCCTACAATTTTCTATATGATTTTCTTTGAGGTAATTTCATTTGATTGGACGTGTAAAGACAGATCATCTGAATGTGACCCTTTAGCCATTTCCAGTAGAGCTACACTATAACGTCAAATCTCTATATAAAGGCCACTCAATGGAACCTGAAAATGCATCCTTTAAGAGCAGTTGCCCTTTATTTACAGGTTAATATTATATGCACTATTCATTAATGGGAAAATGTGACTGTCCTTTATAGACAGTGAATTGTTTTAAAAAAGGTGCCCTTTCAGACAAGTTTGACTGTAAATGTAATGGTTTACCAATGGCTGTATCAATAATTTTACGCAAAAATACACGAGAAAAGCTAAGTCATTTATACTTGCCAGAATGTTGTCCAAACTAAAAACGTCTCTAGAGAAGAGTTTGAAGATACATAGGGGGTACTCATTAAATTTCAAAAGTCAAAGTCCATTGATGGTTATTTATTCCGGTGTCACACAGTAAACCTTCCCCCATAGCAGATTAATCCCCCGGAAGATTTACTATATAGTAAACCTTCCCCCATGGGGGAACGCTTACTATATAGTATTTATTCCGCATAGTAAACCTTCCTACCTAACCGATTAGCAACAAGACACTATAGATTTGTGCTTTTTTACCTTTTAATCATACCCAGATATAATTAATGGTATATAACAATTAAAATTAACACGATTAAGGTGCTAAATTCCGAATCAATAGTAATTATCCGGATTAAGGGGGAACATTTACTATATAGCAAAATATCCGGAGGGATGATCGGCTATGAATGGGGGAATGTTTGCTATATTGTAAATGTTCTCCCGGAGGAATATTTACTATATAGGAAAGTATCCGGGGGAAGGTTTACTACATAGCAAATATTCCGAGGGGGAATGGTTACTATATAGTAAACATTCCGGGGGAAGGTTTGCTATGCGGA
The DNA here is from genome assembly GCA_002080005.1 of Gigantidas platifrons. NCBI lineage: Eukaryota > Metazoa > Mollusca > Bivalvia > Mytilida > Modiolidae > Gigantidas > Gigantidas platifrons. Next base: position 223,309 of record MJUT01011679.1, read on the forward strand.
AGGTTTACTATACGACACCGGAAAAATATAGGTAAAAACAATACGTGCATTTTTATGTTTGTTATGCACCACAGTGTTGTATGAATACATAAATTCACTAGGGAATGATGTTTGTAATGTGTTCGTCAATACGCATGAGCGAATTAAAATATATCGTGAGTTTTATCATTGTATTATTTATATAGCCAATGAAGGACGTCATGTTAGAATTGTTGATATCTTATTATGTTCACACGATGAGTGTCTGGAATATCCTTCAGCAGGTATGCTCATAGTCAAAACATTAGAAAGCCAAATAATTTAAAAGTCTTTGGAAGCCAGAAACCCAAAGGGCCTAAACAGGAAAGTCAAAATAAGCTAGGTCCTTTCTTCATTCACGACTTATTACCGAGTTTGTAACTAGATTAACACGACGGGCGCCACTAGTGGAGCAGTAACTGCTTACCCTTCCGGAGTACCAGAGTTCACCTCCGGTATTTAGTGGGGTTCGTGTTACTCCATCTTTAATTTTATATGTATGTTTTGTCGATCGTTGTTTGTCCTTTTGTACTTTTTCTTTTGGTCATTGTGTTGTCTGTTCTTCCTTGATATACGGTTTCTGATTGCCCCTTTGGTATCTTTTGGCCATTGTGTTGTCTGTTCTTCTTTGATATACGGTTTCTGATTGCCCCTTTGGTATCTTTTGGCCATTGTGTTGTCTGTTCTTCTTTGATATACGGTTTCTGATTCCCCCTTTGGTATCTTCAAACTCTTCATAGAAGTGTACTGTTTTATGGTATTACTATCAAAGATAATAAATATTTATGTGTATTCTTTGTATAATAGAATATACTTTGTATTCATTTCTATAGGAAACAAGTAAACCTGAGCAAAATTTGTTACAACAAACTCGAGAAAAAACAATGACATTTTACATGTAGTGTAAATTTGAAGATACCAAAGAGGTAATCAGAATCCGTATATAGAAGAAGAACAGAGAACACAGTGGCAAAAGGAAAATGTACAAAAGGACAAACAACGATCTACAAAACAAACACATAAAAGATCGAGTAACACGAACCCCACTAAAAACCGGGGGTGAACTCAGGTGCTCCGGAAGGGTAGACAGTGTGATTTAAGTAGCTTGGTCAATGTTAACGATTTATTATTGAAGAATAACATATAGTGATTTTGTCGACATGTGATAAAATGAAAATATTTCGGGACTGAAATTCAGCAGCCTTTTTCAAAGCAATTATAATCTATTTCTTACAATTTTCTACAAGATTTTCTGCGAGGTAATTTAATTTGATTGGACAAGTAAGGATCATCTGAACGTGACTCCGTCGTAGCCATTTGTAGTAAAGCTACACAATACCATCAAACCTCTAAACAAAAACCACTTAACTAAACCTGAAAATGCACCCTTTATGAACATGCGCGGTTACCCTTTATTTACATGGTAAAATTATATGCACTATTTATTAATGGGAAAATGAGACTGTCTTTTATAGACAATGATTTGTTATAGACAGGTGGCATTTTAGACAGGTTTGACTGTACATGTAATGATCTACCAACAGATATATCAATAACTTTACACAAAAATACCGGGCAAAAGCCAAGTTATTTATACTTGCCAGACTAAAACTAAAACCAAACTAAAAACGTCTCAATAGAAGAGAAGAGTCTGAAGATACCAAAGGGGTAATCAGAAGCCGTAAATCGAAGAAGAACAGACAACACAATGGCCAAAGGAAAAGGTACAAAAGGACAAACAACGATCTACAAAACATATATATAAAGCTAAAGATTGAACTCCACTAAAACCGAGGTGAACTCAGTTGCTCCGGAAGGGTAGGCAGTTCCTGTTCCACTAGAGAAACTACAGCTTCAACACAAGCCGAACAATTACCGTATTCGGGGACTTAATTAGAGCTATCCGCAATGCTGCCAAGACTTCTTATATCTAGTGTCACTATAAAGGAAGAATTCGCCCACTATATGCAAACAATCTGGAGGTAAATGCAGACAAACTATAAGAACAATGCTAAATATACGCCCACTTGTCTGAAGACCAAGAGTTCGTCCTCCTTGTACCAATTAACAAGATTGCAGTCTGGTTCAACGCCCTCAACGACCTGAAATACATCAACATAAGACAGGACACAACAACAGTCACAGACTACGTCACCACAATGACCATCACCGATGGAATCACTTAGACACTTTCATCCCACGCATAAAAGTCCAAAGAAAGATGGCATAACAAACAACAAAGGAAGAAGAATCGTGCAAGTAAAATAATCATGATACAGTTAGACGCTTGTGATATAAGAATACCGAGACATAGACAGCAGATATCCCATCTCATCTCTTGCACTTTGACTGAATATGTGTTAAATGTTTATTTGTTGAGAAAACATTGATATTTAATTATGTTCACACGATGCGTGTCTAGTACGCTCATGTTCAAAACACAGCTTTAGTGGTGGAAGAAGCCGGAGTACCCGGAGAGATACACCTATCATGGGCAAGCAACTGGTAAACTATATCAATTGCGGCTGCGAGTCGAGTGCACCTTTTTGTAATTTACTAAGCCGGGCGCGAACCCACGCCGTATTGATGATAGGCTTGTATGAGTTGTTAGGTTCCAACTACCTAACTCATTGAGCCAACCGGGCTCCACGATAGAATTATTCTGTTTTAAGGTATTACTATTCTGTAAGAAAAATACATATTTTTATGGTCTTTCTAAATTCCATAAGGGTAATCAGGTCCCTTTTTTCAAAGGTACCCACCGTGTCACTCATATAGTCAAGTCTGTTAAAATTCTTGTCCGTAATAGAGGAAAGAAAAAAATTGCATAAAAGGAAAAAGGTCCATTTAAGAATTGGTCATTCAGGCACTATCAACCATTTAGTGGTACCGACCGTATGATGATTTTAATCTGGGGGAGGGGGAGGGGGCAACCTAGCCTGTTTTAATAAATTTTTCCTCCACAGCTGAGCTTTGTCGTAAAACAATGAGTTAGTAACGATATCGGTTAAAAAGCATAATGCATGCAATAAAACACTAACATATGCAACCCAAAAAGAAGAGTTTCCTTTCCAAGGCAATTGACAACAAAACAACAAACAGTTTTATTAGGAGTTAGAATATAAACGTTGGAGAACACCGAAGGGGCAATCAAACATGGACAATCCAGAGACACTGACAACATAGGATACACAAGACGAAGGAGCAATCAAACATGGACAATCCAGAGACACTGGCAACATAGGATACACAAGACGAAGGAGCAATCAAACATGGACAATCCAGAGACACTG
>MJUT01011679.1:256862-275348 GCA_002080005.1 Gigantidas platifrons
CATATGTCATGGTCTCCTTGTGTTCAGTCATATGTCATGGTCTCCTTGTGTTCAGCCATATGTCATAGTATCCTTGTGTTCAACTATATGTCATGGTCTCCTTGTGGTCAGTCATATGTCATGGTCTCCTTGTGTTCAGTCATATGTCATGGTCTTCCTGTGTTCAGTCATATATCATGGTCTCCTTGTGTTCAGTCATATGTCATGGTCTCCTTGTGTTCAGTCATATGTCATGGTCTCCTTGTGTTCAATTATATGTCACGGTCTCCTTGTTTTCAGTCAAATGTCATGGTCTCCTTGTGTTCAGTTGTTTGGGGTGAGAGGTGATCGTTCTTTTTGTTGATATTGGTGGAATTTTTAACCATCACAGTTTAAAGGCATATTTTCTACGATTTTCTTGAAAAATTTTAACTGTCCATAAATGATTTATTTAAGCTATCATTAAACAGTTATACTGCAAAAGATACGATTGGTGTTTTTTGACAAAAAAGACCCAAAATTATCATTAACGGAATTATTGTCCAGGATGACAAAAATTCAAAGTGAGAGTAACAGCGCCACCAATGAAAATAAAACGGAAGTTCAGAATTCTCGGGGTTTTAGCTTTGAGGTAAGGAAAATACTGTTAAGATTCAAACACTTCAAATTGTCACGATCATTTAATGTTGTTTGAATCTTAACGTTTCGTAGCGTATTCGCCAATAATTCGGTGTTTAATCTTCATTTTATGAAGGTCAGTACGCAAAACGACAATAATTTTGGATACGAAAAATTACGGTTTTGGTAGACAATATGCCTTTAAGCTTAGGGGTCCGGGTGGCTCAATGAGTTAGGTAGTTTGATTACCTATCAACTCATACAAGCCTATCACCAATACGGCTTGGGTTCGCGCCCGTCTTTGTAGATTACAAAAAAGGGTGCACTCGACTCGCAGCCGCAAGTGATAAAGTTTACCAGTTGCTTGCCCATGGTCTGTGGTTCTCTCCGGGTACTCCGGCTTCTTCCACCATTAAAATTGGTCGCCATGATATAGCTGAAATATTGCTGAAAGTGCCGTTAAACACCAAAAATCAATCAATCAATCAGCTTAAACTTTCTTTTCATAAACAAAAAGGGTAATATTTTAGCATGGCCTATTTTATCATAAATAAATCAATCAATATCATAAAAAGCAAACCGATCATTAGAAAGCATGTTGCTATTTAAAACAAAATAAACTGCAAGAATTAGTAGTAAACATTGGTGAACAACATGATTGTTTGTAATTTTCAATGCGTTAATATTTGAAATTCATATAACTGATTAATTTGCTAAATTATTTGATTAATTTTTTTTCGTAATATATGAAACAATAAAGCTATATAAGAATATCTTAGATAATAAAACAATTATAGCCTTTTAATATCGGATCATGATTTACAGTCGGTGACCGTATAAAGTATTGTATATACAGTCAATGCATTCTGGTTGCTCATATAGCACAATTGCATGATAAAATTATATTGAACCTCGGACTACGTCCTCGATTAATATACTTTTCTCTGGCCAATAAATCATAAAGAGGTCTATAACATTTTAATAAGGTAAATTCCAAGATGTATTGACTAAATAAAGCTATGTAGAAAGGTGACGTAGTCCGAGGTTTGATATGATTTTATCTGTTCAATAATACATGTACATAGATTTGATGTAATCAAAAGTCTATAATTGTAATAAATGTTCATTTGTTCATTTGTTTCATTTATTTTGTTCAATAAACAAAATAGTCATATAATAATAGCTTCAATAATAAACCAATTGTTGCCTTAATTTTTTTTATTTTTTATATAAGTCTTGGTGTATTGGCCAGATAAAATTATATCGAACCTCGGACTACGTCCTCTGTCCATATACCTTTAACGGGTCAATAAATCCTGACTTTAACATTATAAAAAAGCCATAGTTGTATAATGGCAGTAATGATACAACGAATATGGTCCTGAATGAAAATATCACACAAATAATACAAGGATAGCCGCGCGATGGTCATGTCCTATATAATAATAAAACGTGTAAAATACCACAGTATTGTCTAAAATGTACGGAAAGCGAGAGGTATCTTCAGACTTCAGACTTCAGACTTCGGACTTCACACTTCGAAGTTCAGACTTCAGATTTCGGAATCGCTATTTCCGGATTTTCTCCGTCATTGGTTCTAAAGTCCGAAGTCTGAAGTCTGAAGATACCTCTCGCTTTCCGTAATACGGAAGTCTGAAGTCTGAAGATACCTCTCGCTTTCCGTAAAAATGAGAAGAAAACGTAAATGATACGAGGATTGTCCTAGATCATAATAAAACGTGCAACATAGAACTGTATCGGGGGGTGAATGTACGTCATAATGGGAAGCCATTTCGTGCCGCTTGAAGGTAACTTTTTACTTTATAAATAGTATTAGTTATTGTAAGGGTAACATTTAATGTGATAGTGCGTTAAATGCCCCTTAATGTCCGCTAAGCAACGGTGTGTCCATCGTTCAAAAACTTGTTGTAATGGCTGCTAAGCAACGGTGTGTCCATCGTTCAAAAACTTGTTATAATGGCTGCTAAGCAACGGTGTGTTCATCGTTCAAAAACTTGTTGTAATGTCCGCTAAGCAACGGTGTGTCCATCGTTCAAAAACTTGTTGTAATGGCTGCTAAGCAACGGTGTGTTCATCGTTCACAAACTTGTTGTAATGTCCGCTAAGCAACGGTGTGTGTCCATCGTTCACAAACTTGTTGTAATGTCGCTAAGCAACGGTGTGTCCATCGTTCAAAAGCTTGTAATGTCCGCTAAGCAACGGTGTGTCCATCGTTCACAAACTTATCAAACTCTCAAACACTTCGACAATGTTATTTCCACATGTTGCGAAAACGTTGTCGAAGTGTTTGAGTGTGGCTTGGTGATTTCCTTTCACTAATGAACTGAAAATTGATCTGGTTATACATGATAACTGAGGGGTTTTTTATTTTTTCATTTTTATATACATGAAGTAATATGTGGATATAATCGAGGGTTCGTCGTGGTTCTGATCGTATGACAGTTGGATTTATAACTACCAGTGCAATCAGTGCATATTACCATTATAGTTATGAGTTCGAACCCGTTCATTGCGAGGTGTACTCGATACAAGATTATGTGATAAAGTTTGTCAGTGACTTGCAACAGGTCGATGGTTTTCTCCGAGTACTCTTGTTTCCTCCACCATTAAAACTTACCACCATGATATAACTGAAATATTGTTGAAAGTGGCGTTAAACACCATAAAACAAACAAACAAAACTTCATAAACAATATTTAATTTCCCGCTAATATTTGATCATAGGAATTATGGGTAAATTGGGCGTAAATCAGTCCAACTTCCTGTTCGGAGACAATAAAATCCAGACGAAAAACAATGTTATTTTCAGTTATTTTTAATCTCGCGTGGGTCAATTACTGTCGTCTAGAACATATTCTTATGTAGATATATTTCAAATGTCTGTCTGAAGGCCGTTCATTAAGTAGGACATTATGTACTGAATGATATCAGATATAAATCGCATTAGATCGTAATATCGTCTGGTTGTTGAACTATAATTAAAAATGTACGACAAACACACACCCGCCTACTTCACCGAATGACTTGTTATTAATATAAAGAATATATACAGTTAAACCTGTATTAAGAGGTCACTCTTGGGACATAGGAAAAGTGGTCTGTTAAGACAGGTGACCTCTTAAATAATGTTGAATTCATATGAAATTTTCTATGACAGGACAAGAAAAACGTGACCCTCTAATGCAGGTGGCTGCTTAATAGAGGTGACCACATAGACAGGCTTGACTGTATATATATATTCTTCTTACAAAAATAGATTAAATGCCAGCACCTTGTAATACCTTAAATACTTGAAATTGTCCGTACCTAGTCTGGATTATTTAACAGTTGTTTCATGGGTGAACATGTCTTTAATACTTGTTAATGGACTTTCCACTTTGACCGTTTTCAGACTTTTGTTGTCACATTTATTTATTACGATATAACAAACAGATGAAGTTTCGGTGTGGTGTTTTTGTGGATCATTGTTTGTGTTTTTTTTCTGCTGGCCATTGTATTGTCTTTCTTTCGATTTACGGCCTCTAGTTATCTCTGTGGCATCTTCAAACGTGTCTTATGATATGAGAATATTGTATTGTAATTCAACATGCCACACAATGTAAAAGATTCGAGTAAAATCAAAGAATGTGTTGTAGGTGGTGACAGACATTTTATGTTTCATCTCTTTCAACCAGAAGTACGGGTTTTGCAGGATTAATTCCATTTTTATTTTGTACCTCGACTTGTTTTTGCTTTTATCTCGAACCATTAGTNTTTAAGCATATTACAATCCTTTTTTAATTTTTTTTTTTTATTAATAACAGTGACAAGGTCAAGAAAACGATAGGGTACTTCATTATCTCCCTCATATTTTATTTTATATAATTATTACGGGAAGTCGTGTTATCAGACGATACCAGATAATCTATACCAACGCTGGCTGATTAAATGAGAACACAGTAGACACCCAGAAAACCATACTTTTATAGTGAAATTAACATATTTACTATCTTGATTTTATATTTACATTTTTTATATTTAATTAAAAGGCAAGTGTGGATGTCAATATTTCATATTATTTAACTTAACAAAAACAAAAAATCATGGACACAGGGGTCCTGGATTTTTTTTTTAATAAAAACTATGCAGAAAACTACAGAGTGAGCAACACGAACCCCATTAAAGACTATGGATGTGCTCTGATCTATGGTTTAATTCCAGGACCTGCTTATTGAATTCTAAAGAAGATATTGTGTTTTAATTAAAACGTAGATATCAAATTGAGTGCGCACGAGACGTTTCTGGAATAATCGTCATCAAGTACGCTCAAAATTTTCAGAATAAAGTCCAATGAAAGGTTACACTTCCCCCCTAAAAATCAATTTTCAATTAAATCGATTTCATTTTTTGTGTTTTTGCTTGTATGTTTGTTTAGTTTTTTTTATGAATAATAAAATTCACCTCCTTTTTTCCCTTTTTTTCTTGTTTAAATCAATGATCAACAATATTCCAGAATCAAGCAGTGTGTTTTAAATCGGTCATCCAATCAGGACGCTCATTATTGTCCAAGATAAAAATACATCGCTAAAATTAGCTGTGTTCTAAAACTTCAATTCATAAATTTATATATAGAATAGAAATCGGAGATATTTCGTCATAAAACTTCACACATGGTTTTGTCTATCATATTTCTTGAAGACAAACATAAACTTGTATTGCATTTATCAATATTTTATGAGTACCAACAGTTTTTTCAACACCGTATCTGTTCACGTGACTACACAATGACCCGTGACCCAGATTAGCAGGAGTCAGGAATATTTTCTGTATATGGTATATAATTAATCAAAACTGGCAATAATTCTTCAATAATGTTCCACTCAAATTGCCATAATGATATGCAAATCTCCATAGTGAAGCATGCAACGTTTTGAGGTGTTCCCATTTAAAATATGGAGGAGTAGCAGAGTTCTTGAATTTTTTTTGGTTGTGTCAGACATTCGGACTGACAACCTTCAAGATTTTGTCAGTCCAAACAAACTTTTGTCAGTCCGAACATTTATAAATAAAATATTATATTAACTTGTTTTTAGCCTTGTGTTTTTTGCATGATTTCACTAGTATTTATGCNCAATGACCCGTGACCCAGATTAGCAGCTAAAACTTCAATTCATAAATTTATATATAGAATAGAAATCGGAGATATTTCGTCATAAAACTTCACACATGGTTTTGTCTATCATATTTCTTGAAGACAAACATAAACTTGTATTGCATTTATCAATATTTTATGAGTACCAACAGTTTTTTCAACACCGTATCTGTTCACGTGACTACACAATGACCCGTGACCCAGATTAGCAGGAGTCAGGAATATTTTCTGTATATGGTATATAACAACGCTGCTCGCCCAATTTTATACCAGGGTTGGTATTTTACTCGCATATAGAGTGAGTGAAAAACACTTGTATGACCACATCATTCCAACACTCGCAGTCGCAAGTGATAAAGTTTACCAGCTGCTTGCCCATGGTCGGTTGTTCTCTCCGGATACGCCGGCTTCTTCCACCACTAAAACTGGTCGCCATGATATAGCTGAAATATTGCTGAAAGTGGCGTTAAGCACAATAAATCAAATCAAATCAATATGAGGGGATGTATGGGTCCATGAAACTACCTAAACCCCGCCACTCTTTATTGAAATGTAAGCACTAATCCAGGAAAGTGAGAGCTAAGTCAAGTATATATGAGCAAGGGGTGTCCATCTTTTACTCTGTTGCTACGATTTTTCGATTATTTTTTTTTTATCTGTGCCGACGGTGTGGTATATTTGGTTCTCAGAATCTATTCACGTCACATGTAATAATTTTACATAATTACTAACTTTCAGGTGTGGAGAAAAAATCGATGGAAGAAGTTTTTGTACGTGCCGATGCATGTGTAAGAACGAATTTGTCACCAAATATCATCATAGACTGATCATGTTCCAGTTACTCTCCATTCATCATACAGCAGATCACACCCCGGTTACTCTCTATTCATCATACAGCAGATCACACTCCGGTTACTCTCTATTCATCATACAGCAGATCACACCCCGGTTACTCTCTATTCATCATACAGCAGATCACACCCCGGTTACTCTCTATTCATCATACAGCAGATCACACCCCGGTTACTCTCCATTCATCATACAGCAGATCACACTCCGGTTACTCCGCACTAATCCTAAGTTGAAGATAATTGGAGCGTGGTAATCTGACGATGCAATTAGATCAAAACAGAATAGGTCTAAAAATGCTTTTTTACTCAATCCGACAAACACACTCGTTACAGATGAGAGCATTTTTTACCAACTTAAATATGCCAAATTGCTTCAACCTTTGCTAGACAAAATGTTACATAAAAGTTGTCTAGGGCAAATACACCTGTACTTTGGCTTGGATGGACGAAAAAGTCCTATTTTTGACTTGAGTGAGTAATTGATTATTGTTTAACGCCAAATGAGAAATGTTTCATCTACATTGTACCGGTATATCATGGCGAGAGCAAGTTACGTTCGATGAGATAATAGGGATGTCCGCTTTGTACTAAACCAACAGGATTAGTTGGATTTTCATATTGCTTTCTCACTGAAACAACAGTCCGCGGGTAGACGTGTAGCCCCACTCAGACATATTGTTCTGATTCCGATCCAACCACCGTCTTTGGTGCTGCGTGCTTTGCGGAGAAGCAACTAACTTTATAGTCTTTGGGTTCACCTAATCGGGGCTTGAATCCACGATCTACCGCGTACTCGGGACGAGCACGCAATCCATTACACCAACGATACGGTTACTTTTGACTAGACCAAATGTCCTAGCCTTAGACTATTTAAAACCATGCCCTTTGCGTAGACAACATTTCTTCCAGACCTTTCACACGACAAATGTACCTGGCGTTTGACGAGACAAAATTTAATCACCCTGTCCTTTGCCTATGCCAAACTCCTGTGTCCAGAGACTGGACTAAGTGTTCTCTAACCTTTAGCTGAACCAAATGACTCTACATTGGTCTGGACGAAATGTCACCAGCTGGCCGCTGTCTAAATCAAAGGTTGAAAAGATCAAATACCCCTTAACCATTAACGGGACCAAAATGCCACATACCCTTTGACTAAACCAAATACCCCGCACTTTGACTAGACAAAATGACCCTGCACTTTGACTAGACCAAATGCCCCATATCCTTTTACTAAACCAAATGTCCCTTACCATTAACTGAACCAAAAGCCCATATCCTTTTACTAATCCAAATTTTCATGTCCTTTTACTTGACCAAATGTTCCTACCCTTTGACTTCATGGATACAATGTCCCCTTACCTTTAACGGGGCCAAATGTCCCTTTACCATTAACTGGATCAACTGTCCTTTTTGACATCTTGACTAATCTAAATGTCCTTTCTCTTTGTCTGGACAAAATGTCTCGTAACCTTTCATTTGAACGAATACCCTTAATCTATTACTGGGAAAATGCCCCTTGCCTTCTGACTGAGCCAAATGACCCTTAACATTTGACTGGATCGAATTCTCTGTCCCTACGGTTAAGAATTGACGAATATTTTACTGTAGAAATATCAGCTTTAGACTGCACTGTGTGATATCGTGGTGATGTTATTCTTAATATATTGGTTGTTATTCTTAATATATCGTTGTGTTGTTATTCTTAATATATTGGTGATGTATGATTTCATTTGAGAGGCTGTCAGTTGTAGTTCTCGAGAACTTTGGGATTTATGATTTCATTTCATACGCTGTCAGTTGTAGTTCTCGAGAACTTTGTGATTTATGATTTCATTTCATACGCTGTCAGTTGTAGTTCTGGTGAACTTGGTGATATATGATTTCATTTCATACGCTGTCAGTTGTAGTTCTCGAGAACTTTGTGATTTATGATTTCATTTGTAATGTATGATTTCATTTGTAATGTATGATTTCATTTGTAATGTATGATGTCATTTGTAATGTATAATTCATCTGATGATGTATAATTCATCTGATGATGTATAATTCATTGGTGATGTATAATTCATCTGATGCGCTGTCAGTTGTACCGTTGTAATTCTCGTGATTTTGGTGATATATGATTTCATTTCATACGCTGTCAGTTGTAGTTCTCGAGAACTTTGTGATTTATGATTTCATTTGTAATGTATGATTTCATTTGTAATGTATGATGTCATTTGTAATGTATGATTTCAGCTGTATTTCTCGTGAACTTGGTGATGCATGATTTCATTTCAGACGCTGTCAATTGCAGTTCTCGTGAACTTGGTGATGTATGATTTCATTTCAGACGCTGTCCGTTGTAGTTCTCGCGAACGTTATGATGTATGATTTCATTTCAGACGCTGTCGGTTGTAGTTTTCGTGAACTTGGTGATGTATGATTTCATTTGAGAGGCTGAACTTGGTGATGAATAATTCATCTGAGACGCTGTCATTTGTACCGTTGTAGTTCTCGTCAATTTGGCGATGTATGATTTCATTTCAGATGCTGTCGGTTGTAGCACTCGTGAACATGGTGATGTATGATTTCATTTGAGACGCTGTCAGTTATAGTTCTGTAGTATTTTGGCGCTACTTACCGATAGTTGTACAATGGGTTGTAACGGCCACAAACCATGGAAGTTACAGGATCATAATATATCGTCTGTCTCTGGTGATGGCGTCAAGGTACAACTGTTGCATTCTGGGTATTTCTAGTACTCGTCAGCACACATCACTCTACGATCTACTACACTCCTCCCCGTTTTATCTTAAAGGACCCTGGACTGCAACCAAACTGGGAAATCCTCCAAAACTAGTGTTAATCAGGATACCAATGGTCACTCTAGGATGGGTTGAAGGACATGATGCTGACCAGCAGAGTATGGTCATGACCATAAACATACCAAAACAAGTGGTCGTCCGAGATATAATGATAAATCCAAAGGCCAACTAAGGGCTCACAAGAGGCTGGTGATGCCTCCACAAGACCTATCGCTTCAGATATCACTGAGACAGTGCTTCTAGGAGGCATAGGGCTAGTAAATTCTGTAAATTACACACCAGATGACGCTGTACCCCCGGCATCTACAAAGCACACAGTTGCTTTGCCATTCTAACCAGCCACAATTAAATATTAGTGCCCAAGAACCCCCTTCAGCGTTTCTCCACTGTGAGTCCCCAAACTGAATTCCCCACCTGAACCTTCCCCCAGCCCTTGCATTGATATTACTGAACAAAGTCTCAAGAGCAAAGCTGTTCAGATGTATTTGTTATAACCCCTGATCTGGTAATACAGTATTTTTCCCATTGTGTGCTCCCAGAACTAGTCCAGCACACACCTTGACTCATGCCTCTACAACACACTTGATAATTATACCCGAGCTTACATCACACAGAATGTTATCACCCACCAATGCTTTTGTTTGGACATGGTCTCTGCATAAATCATGTCAACACATTTTACTCTCCAGCTGCCCGGCCGGAGCCCATTCCAACATCCTAACCGGAGGTGCCACACTGCCTCCGGTCCCAATGACCAAGCAGTAGCCACACGCCAGGAGGCCGGAGGAGCCCTCCGGTCAAAAGGTCAACAAGTGACCAACCAGAGGAGCCAACGGGCCATTTCCCCCAAGGCATGAAGACTGACTACAGCCATTAACTTGTTTACCCCCTACACCAACAGGTGCAATACCAAAGCCACGTTGACCCTCTTCCCCAGCCCACCTGCTCCCATTCAATATTTAATAATGCTCGTTCACTGCTGAGACACCCCCTGGGTCCCAACAGTAAGACCCTGTCCCTTTGCAGTTGTCTCCTCCGCACACGGAGCACCCCTTGGATGGTCTGCATCCTGACATCCCAACGTCCTCAACGATGGACTGATCAACACCATTAGTAACACTGACCGACACAGATCTCCCAACCACCGGGACCCCAGCCCCCGTCGACCCTCTTTCGGTTGTGAGCGTCTCCCGTGACTGGCACCGTTCCCCCTTATCTACAATAACCACACTGTCCCCTGTCGATTTCCTTTCTGCTGGTAGCTCCTCCATATCTTTATGTTTCACCTCCCCCCTCCGAATGGACCTGGTCCCCCGACAGATTTAAAGGATCCGGGTCTGTGCTCTCAACAAGAGTGTCACAGACCCCATCAGCAGACACATGGTGTGCCCTATTTCCCACCTCAGCCACACGTGACCCTGCTGCTTTCCCCAGCCGACGCAGACCACCCAAAGGACTCGCGTCCCCTGCATCCCTGTTGTACACTTTCTCATTTTCAAGGGAAGGGGTCCGGTTCACCATAATGGGAGTCTGGTTTCCTGTCCAAACTAGTGTGCTCTCTACCCTAGACCTTGTATTTTCCAGAATCCAGTTTCCCTCAAAAGGATACACATCTCTGCAAAGAACTTTGACCTCTATCTCTCCCACGCTCGATCCAACACCCTCCGGTGACTGGGTCCAGTACACCACCTGGGACCTGGTATTCCCTGTCCCGGAGAGCATGGCCCCCATCCCTTCCCCCGTGGAAACCTCCCCTGGATCCGATCCCGCACCTTCCCTGGACCCACCCCTCCCGAGGCGATCTACATCCATGCCAAGAACCGCGTCCTCTCTCCCTTCCATACCTGACACCACACTCTCCAGCGACGGGGTCAAGAACCCCAATGGGGGTCTCCCGTACCCCGCTCCAGAGAACCTTGCCTCTATCCCCTCCGCTGCGGAACCAATCCCCGAATCCGACCCCACATTTTCACTAGCCCCATTTTCCCGAAGTTGGCACATATCTCCCACAGCAACGGAGTCCCTCGCATTCTCCCCACCAAACACTAACCCAGAAACGTGCCTTCCAGTTCCCATATCCAGAGTCTCCTCCCTGTAAACATAAGTTTTTCCTCTTCTTTCCCTGTTTCTCACTCTGCACGGACTAAAATCTAACAGACCTGCAAGATTTTGCATGCTTGTTATCCCTAAAAGGTATTCCACATCGATGGGTTTCAGGTTTCCCTTCTCCTCCCTCACAATCCACAACCTTCTAGCCGATCTTAATCTTAGCCCTGGGTCTGGGAGGAACAACATCTCATCATATGATTCATTCATTCATTCTTATTTTCGCCATTTCTACCTTGTTTGGGGTTTTGTTGTTTGTCGATAATGACAATTTTTTAAACCTGATTGTTGTTTTTTCTAGGTATATGAATGCAAACTATGTTTTTTAGTGTCCAAATTTTTACACTGACCACTCTCTTGTTTATTTTTATTTTATTTATTCATTTTAACCAATCGTTGTTTTTCAGTGTTGGTTTTGTAATAAATGATGTTATTTATAATTATTTCCCAAGTGTTTAAAACTTCCCGGTCGGTCACGTTGTTAAATATGCCGCCCGTCCCTTTACTCAACCCGGTTACTGGTAAAATGGTACCAGTCACGATCACAATTTTTCCAAGTTGACTGCGGGATTCACAACTATCCCACAAGAAGTTTACCACACGCAAGTCTTCTCCAAAACCCTTTGCTCGGCAGGTCGACTGTTAACCGGGTACCAGTTGCGACCACGTTTTAGTCCAAGATGGCTACGGGGTGCACAGCTATCCCACAAGGAGTTTCCCAGCAGACCAATCTTCCCCTTCCCCCGTTTTACAAACAGAATTCCCGTGGATACCTCCACAAAACCTTTAAAAATCGCTAACCTCAGTGCCCCTGAGCGTTAACGATACCCCAGCTCAGTATTCCTCCAGAAAATTGAGATGGAACCCAACGATGGCTCTCAGAACCTCTCTGATCACCCTCGTCACTTTCTTCTAAAAAACACAAAAGCGCCCCGCGAAAACAGTTCGAGGAGTCGCAGCGCCAATGTAGTATTTTGCCGCTACTTCCCGATAGTTGTACAATGAGTTGTAACGGCCACAAACCATGGAAGTTACAGGATCCTAATATATCGTCTGTCTCTGGTGATGGCGTCAAGGTACAACTGTTGCATTCTGGGTATTTCTAGTACTCGTCAGCACACATCACTCTACGATCTACTACAGTTCTCGTGAATTTGGTGATGTATAATTTCATTTGAGATGCTGTCAGTTATAGTTCTCGTGAACTTGGTGATGTGTGATTTCATTTGAGACACTGTCAGTTGTAGTTCTCATGAACCTGGTGATGTATGATTTCATTTGAGACACTGTCAGTTGTAGTTCTCATGAACCTGGTGATGTATGATTTCATTTGAGACACTGTCAGTTGTAGTTCTCATGAACCTGATGATGTATGATTTCATTTGAAACACTGTCAGTTGTAGTTCTCATGAACCTGGTGATGTATGATTTCATTTGAGACGCTGTCCGTTGTAGTTCTCGCGAACTTGGTGATGTATGGTTTCATTTCAGACGCTGTCAGTTGTAGTTCTCGTGAAATTTGTGATGTATGATTCCATTTGAGACACTGTCCGTTGTAGTTCTCGCGTACTTGGTGATGTATGATTTCATTTCAGACGCTGTCCGTTGTAGTTCTCGCGAACTTGGTGATGTATGATTTCATTTGAGACACTGTCCGTTGTAGTTCTCGCGAACTTGGTGATGTATGATTTCATTTGAGACACTGTCCGTTGTAGTTCTCGCGAACTTGGTTATGTATGGTTTCATTTCAGACGCTGTCCGTTGTAGTTTTCGCGAACTTGGTGATGTATGGTTTCATTTCAGACGCTGTCCGTTGTAGTTCTCGTGAAATTTGTGATGTATGATTTCATTTGAGACGCTGTTAGTCAAGTGTAGTTTTGGTGATGTATGAAAATGGCAAAATCGAAACTCCTAGCACACAAATACATGACCTCTCACTGACCTCGATCGGCAGTCACTTCAATAGAACGTATTGGGGTTAAAACTCCCCCTCCTATTGAAATGATGCGCTCATGCAAGTAGATTCCACATGTAAGTAAAATGCCAACCCTCAAATATAACCGGGCTAACTGCTTTATTATAAAGAACTCTATAATCTTGAACATTATACATAATATATTTAATCTTCATAACACAGAAGTTACCATGATTATGTATAATATTAGTTATATTAAAGACAGCTGATGTCCCCAACCATTTTCTAAATATTATATAATATACAAGACCATCGTATGACATAATTGTGAAACAGTAGTCAACTTTGAATCAACATATAATTGTCAATAACATCTTTCGTCATCTGTAATCAACATATAATTGTCAATAACATCTTTCGTCATCTGTACGTAGTTGACAGAATACTTTTCCGCAAGGTCTTGATTTCTTCGAAAAACTTTTTTGTAGATGATAATAATAAGAGAAAGTTTCGGTGTAGCACTCTGAAAATTTCAATCTGAAATTAAAAATGTATATCATTTCTGTCTAAATTTTCAGTCAGCTGGCTTGGATTAAAGTTACAAAACAATAGTGTACAGTCTTTGCGATGCGTATTTTATTTTTATTCATGACGCCATCACTTGTAAAGAATACATTAACTTAATTATCTGCTAGTATGCTGATTAAGCAGAATTTTAATGATTATAAACTGCATCTTAGAATTACTAAATTTGAATCCATCTAAATTGTGTTTCTATGGTAACCAAATCACGTCACCTCTATCTAATTTTAAAAGAAAATTAGTTTTCTGTCGTTTTCAGAAATTATGCAATAGTTTATCTGAGGGGAATTAAACGGACTTAATTAACTAATACAATTAATGCTGTTTATTCGTTAGGCGTATTATGAGAGTCTAACTTAATATATAACTATGTTATCTTTAGAAAACACTCACGGTATTGCCTTATTTAGACACATTTCAATTTTAATCAACCATAAAACAAGCTTTTAGTTCAATCCTGTTTTTAAATTATCTGCTTACGGAATTATCTGAAAAACGTGCATTGTGTAATTCAGTGCAGTGCTTTATCAAACTCAAATATGTGGAAGTCATATCAGGAAGATAGGGTCATGGTGTTTAACGCCACTTTCAACAATATGTCAGTTATATCGTGGCGGTCAGTTTTATTGGTGGAGGAAAACGGAGTAGACGTAGAAAACCACCGACTTGTCGCAAGTCACTGACAAACTTCATCACATAATGCTCCATCGAGTACACCACGTCATGAACGGGTTCGAACTCACAACATCAATGTTGATAGGCACTGATGGTGCAGGTAGATCCAAACTGCCATACGATAACGGTCACGATAGCCCCTTGGAAGTCATTTCACATTTCCAATCAGATTAAATATACAACATAGGTACATGTCAGTAGCTATGGTTCAATAATTTCAGTAGTTTCTGAGATTTGTGTATAACATTTCCTCCTATAGATTTGGAAGTAAAACGATGATGTCCTGTGGTGTTGACCATCTTGGATTTTCGTTGTAAAATTAGCAACATTAAACTATGATGCATCGAATATTTTCTATGCTATAGAGAATAATGCAATGACTCGAGTTTGTGTTCAATTGGTTCAATGGTCAAGATATTAAAAAAAAACTTTCACATATCCCTATGGCGGCAATCTTGGATTTGCGATCAACAAATGTTTTAGTTGTTTTCCGCGAAGACATTGTTTAAAACATGTTCCCCATTATAGGACCACATGTGGTGATGGAAATCATGGAATTCCGGTCGCGGGAACACTTAAAGGTTATAGTAATTGGCTTAACCTCTACGTAGATCGAAACCGCAACCTTACTCTATCCAGATCATCACGTTAAAAGGGGGGAGGGGTGGTTTAAAGACACTTTTAACAATATTTCAGTTATAACAATATGTAGTTCTGATAATGTTACTAAATGATTTATTGATATTTAATTAAATATAAGCATTAAGTTCCACGTGAGTGTCATATCAATATGCAGGTTGAACAAACGCTGGAATCGTTGATATTTTCAAACACAATTAATGTAGTTTTTATAGCCTTTCGTCTATATATTTACAGTTCCTAAATAATGTCATCATTAATCAAAAAAAAAAAAAAAAAAAAATTAAAGTTCTCCTCCCTCGGGCATAGGTGACCTTAGCCGATTTTGTTTATTTAAGACCTTTGGTTTTATTACTCCCAAAACTTTAAATTATTTGTTTGTCCAATCTTTCGACTTCGAGTGTACCTGGTGAAGGTTATTCCAGAAACGCATCGTGCGCATTAAATTAGATATCTACGTTTGTATTAAAGGTTGTATGGACGAATTTGTATAATATATCATAAAGTGTTAGTTTATCGTCATTGTTGCTCTTAGTTATATCATGACTACCAGACGTAATGGCGGGAGAAGGTCTGTACAGTTATGACGAACTAGCCGGTGTTGTATTTATGATTCTAGGTCCAGCAATTATAGATAAAGGCAGGACCGGTAGGTGACCCGGATCCGCAATTATGCAACACCGATGAAACCCTGTTCTATTAGTAGTTGTCTGGAAATAAACATGATAAAGTCCATATGAAATATACATAATCATATCTTAGAATTTGTCTCCCTTACAATCAATAATACGATTTCATCCTGAAACCTACAAAACTATTTTCTCCCTTTTTATGAAAACTTAAATCATATTCTGTTATCAGCTTCGTCAAAATCGTAAAATTTTCAGTAGTTTTCTCAATTTTCAAAAAAATAAATGTATGATATATCATTCAAGTCACAAAAATCGTATAAAAGTAGTTCAATCTGTCAACACGCGCAAAGCGGCATAACTCTTTTTATACAGCTCTAAGTATTATATATACCATGGATCTTACGAATTAACTTATTTAAACCAACGAATCCGAAGGATGAGTTTGTTTAAATAGGTTCATGAGTAAGATACATGGTATATATGGTTTGTAACAGAAATTACATTATTGACAAAAGGGTATTCTTTTCGACGTCCGCGTTAACCATGGAATAACATGTAGATCTTTATATTAAACCATGACTTAAGCTCCTCCCACTTCCATAGAAACTTCACTATTATTCTCATGTGATGTCATAAATATAGTCTCTAACATTATTTCCCGTTTATTACGATAATTTCTCAAATCAAGATAGTTAAATTTTCACAATTTAAAGTTCGAGGTTTACCGAGAATTTTAAAATGTGAACATTTAACTATCGAGATTTGAGAAATTATCGTAATAAACGGGAAACAATGTTAGAGATTGTTTCTCTAATGAACCACTAAAAAATATTTGCAAGGTGCCATTTCCCCGTCGCGCATCGATAGATCCTTTATAAAGATATATCCTAAGCCGGAATGTCACATTATATATACCCTGTCTGATAGCTGGATAACAGATATATTACATATTTAACCATTGTTTTTTTTTTAATACAGAATCCAAACGTATTAAATATATTTGTGTCTTTTATTTTCATTTTTTTTTTCGTATTTCCTATATGTCCTTTTCCGTACCTTTGACGTCATTCTTCAATGACGTCAAAATATGTGCCACGTCATGTTTCATGAAGGAAAATACTGTACTTTCAATAAAATATTAGTGAGAAAAAGAATCAAACACCGGTAAGAGGAAATCTGACATTTTTTTTTAATATTTCATAAAGCAGACGACGCTAAGATGAGCATAGAAAATTACGTAATTCGTAATTGACCAATCAGCGACTGAGAACAAACTTGATTATCGATTTTTTTTCTCACACGGGTCGAGAAGTGTGAAAATTGAACAAGAATTAGAGAATCATGGAATAACATCAAGATCTTCATGTTAGACCATGGTTTGTAAAAGTTCACTATTTTTAAGTTGATTACTGCATAAAAATATCAAAGGAAAAATGCGTATTTATGTTACAATTAAATACTGTATCGCTTTCATCTGCTTCAAATTCTGACAACAGACAGGAATAATGCAAAAAAAGGTTATCCTCTCTCATGCATAGGTGAACTTAGTAGAATTAGGCTATTCTATTCAAATCCCGTCGAGGGAAGAACACAAATTTGACAGCTCAAAAATCTAATTCTAACAATGTTTGATTTAGGCTTACACAAGGATAAGACTCACTTCGTGTGTAAGCCATTTCAAAATATTTACATTTAAACTAACAGAAGCAAGATATGGCCTTATCAAATAGGTGTAATAATAGAAACAATGTTTTCAACTTAAAAGAGTATAGAAAGTCTCATTTAATATACAAACGTATTAGTGTATATGGCCTACTTAGTATAACTATTCAATAGTAAGTAACATATTTTAACAAATAATATTATTTTCTAAAACGGTTCACATATAGGAAATCAATTACTTTAGTGCTTTAGTAAAATTGAACAAGCAACAGTCAACACACGTCTTGGCACTTTGAACAAAGATGTTGTTTATATTCATTTTCTGAATTATAGATGTAAACATTTTAAGGAAAACTCTTTAAAAGAAATGATAAGATTCTTATCATTTCATTGCAATATTATATATATTGTAACTATATTTTCTGTTTAGACATTATTTGAAGCCACTGTCAGCATGATTTATGTCAATGTATATTATGCGCACCTTTCTTGAAAATGATAATGATTTGATTAAATAAATAGGTGTCAATTCAGATCATTTCTTGGATAGGAATGTGGGAAATAATCAACATGCATGGAACTGAGGGTCAAGTCAAGTCAAGTCACGTCAAGTCAAGTCCGCACTGTTGAGTCTTCTACACGACTGTCCGCCCAGCAGAGTCTCCTACACGGCTGTCCGCCCTGCAGTCTCCTACACGGCTGTCCGCCCGGCAAAATCTCCTACACGGCTGTCCGCCCTGCAGAGTCTTCTACACACACTGCTGTCCGCTCTGCAGAGTCTCTTCCACGGCTGTCCTCCCTGCAGAGTCTCCTACACGTCTGTCCGCCCTACTGAATCTCCTACACGGCTGTCCGCCCTGCAGAGTCT
>MJUT01011679.1:282045-312437 GCA_002080005.1 Gigantidas platifrons
TACAGTTACGTCACTCACTACAGCACAATGTCAGGATATGTGTATTATAGCCTGACAACTCTTTACAACATGGTGACAAGGTCTTTAACGTTCATGAAGCGTCGTACTCTACAGTGACGTCACTCACTACAGCCCAATGTCAGGATATGTGTATTATAGCCTGACAACTCTTTACAACATGGTGGCAAGGTCTTTAACGTTCATGAAGCGTCGTACTCTACAGTTACGTCACTCACTACAGCCCAATGTCAGGATATGTGTATTATAGCCTGACAACTCTTTACAACATGGTGGTAAGGTCTTTAACGTTCAGGAAGCGTCGTACTCTACAGTGACATCACTCACTACAGCCCAATGTCAGGATATGTGTATTATAGCCTGACAACTCTTTACAACATGATGGCAAGGTCTTTAACGTTCATGAAGCGTCGTACTCTACAGTGACCTCACTCACTACAGCCCAATGTCAGGATATGTGTATTATAGCCTGACAACTCTTTACAACATGGTGGTAAGGTCTTTAACGTTCAGGAAGCGTCGTACTCTACAGTTACGTCACTCACTACAGCCCAATGTCAGGATATGTGTATTATAGCCCGACAACTCTCCACTCTACAGTTACGTCACTCACTACAGCCCAATGTCAGGATATGCGTATTATAGCCTGACAACTCTCCATCAAGGTGAAAACTCTACCTACCGTGTAGTTCGGGATGCACTAGACATATCTCTGGGTTGAGTACGGAGAACTCTCACCAGTACTCCAAAATACATATGAATATATCAAATAGATTGATCATGACAAAAATTCCCTTGACTATATTTGTCTTTAACAAGGGTATAATTTCAAATTCCATGATTCACAAAACAAGACAAACCTTAACTTTTGTTTTTGTATGCTTATAGAAATGTACGAACATTAACTACTGAAGAAACCCTCTTTGTCATTAGTAATGACGAAGTTAATCTGTCAGTATAATAGGACTGTAAAATAATGACTCTGAAACTCAATCTGACAAAATATGGGAAAGAAATACCAATAATGCACAAAACAAATTCTCAACCAACCGGAAGTGAGAATACCAAAGGGGCAATCAGAAACCGTATATCGAAGAACATACAACACAATAAAGAAAAAGCACAAAAGGACAAACAACGATCGACAAAACATACATATAAAGCTAAAGGTCGAGTAACATGAACCCCACTAAAAACCGGGGGTGAACTCACGTGCTTCGGAAGGAAAAGCAGTTCCTTTCTAACAATCCTGCAATCATAGCATTTCCTGTGCAATAACTGTATACGAATATTGTTTACTTTATTCGTCTAGTTTACTACTTTGCATTTAGCAAACCCCTGATGCCTGATTCACGCATAGCAAACGGCAACGGTTTGGCGGGGACATACTAGAACAGATTTTAAAACGATTTGAACGACACTTGTCTTTGCACCTTTCAGTAACGCTTGGCTGTTATTTTTGTTTTGGCATATGACAATATACATACATTGTCGGTAAAAATAAAATGTATTTGCTCTCGCTACGAAATAGGCTGGAAAAGCTCACCAGAGGCTCCTTTATCTACCTAAAGCTCATACAAATAAATTGAATATATTCCGACAATGTGCATCTATTGTAAGGGATAGTGCACGAACAATTCGAGTTTTCCAAAGAATTGACATTGTCGCACCCATTTGTATGTGCATAGGTATGATATAGTTTGCATAATATTAGACACATAGGTCTAACAAGCTTAATTTAAAATCCTGCTTTTATCAATAAAGTGAAAAACAAAAAATATCACACTGTCGAAGCACAAAAGTTCTAGAAACCAATCTAAATCCTAGAAAGAGGCAACTTTGATAACCCTAGCATACATGTACATGACCGTTCACTTTCTTGACTTGGCACAAGCACTTCAATAAAACATGGCGGTGTTACACTAGTTGTACATGGGCCCAGATCAATATGATTTTATTTGTGAGTAGAATTATGCTTCATATAATTGTTTAATTCAATATTTACAGCGACTGCCAAAGATCTTCCAAATACCGATGTTGATAATGAAGACAAGTGTAACTGTTCGGAAGAGCTAGAAAGGTGTGTACCGACTGTTTGTTGTTCTACTGAAGACACAATATCAAGATTTGAGAATTGTTTAAAAACGGGATGTTGTCCCCATGTTGTACCTCTGAAACATAATAATGCATCACGTACAGTGAGTGGTTTCTATTTTATATATTTGATCATTATTTTGAATAATTATAAACTGTTCAAAGATTTCATACCGTACTTTCTTATGTCGACGAAAAAATCAAATATGAATTGGTTCACGGTCGATAAAGGATACCTGGTTCTCTATCTATTACTTGTACACAATCGTGCCCATATGCTGTTGTCAATTATCAAATACATGGACGAATACGAAGTAAAATGAGAAGGTTGTTTATCAGATCGTGCAGGCTACTTACTATGAGGCGATCAAAATGAATAATGTAGATGTTCTGAGCGTTATGGTGAATACTAAACGTATGAATGATAGAATGACAGCAGGCCTTGCATCCTACTTCGGAGCATTTGAAATTCTTGATTTTTTTTTGTAAATTATCCATGGCGTGAGGATTGTACGGGCAAGTTAGTAAATGCAATCATATCAGGTAGCAAGTGCGATAATTCTCTACCCAGAGACCTGCACTGTATTGGAAAAAGAAGAAGAAGAACAACATTGATTTTTACATTTAAGATTTAGTCAGAAACGATATGGATGTAAACGAACATGAGGAGCTATCCAATTTTACACTCAGACAAATTAAAGCAAAGGAACAGTGTTTTAATCCTGTCCTACATACTATGGTCACAAGAAAGTTTTCAATATTGATATAACGTGTACCTTACGATTGCGAGTGAAGTAGTCTCTAGATGCAGGTTAAAAATATATTTCTTATACAATGTAATGTATACTTAAACCTGTCTAAACCGAACACTATAAACCGAACATAACACATTTGTTCACATGATGAGTGAGTAATGGTTATTTAAAGTCAAGCTGAGTATTTTGTATCAGCTATTTCATGGCAACAAGATACATTCGATGACATGTTGATGATACCTGCTTTATACTTATACTAGACCTAATGACACGCTTAGATGAATGTTTATAATGCTAGCTCACAAAAATAACATTCCATAGGTAGACATGTCGCTCAACTCGGGACACATTATCCTGATTCCGAGCCAACCAGTCTTTTCTCATACTCTTTAATGCTGAGAGCAAATACCAATTTTACAGAGTAAAGAGTTCAACTTGCTATAAAGTTTTTTTTTACATTAACAACACCGAGTATTTCTATATTTTGAAATATTTACATTTTTATTTGAAGATTCGGTATCCACGCCTTTAAGACAACACGAATATATTTTATCAAATCTATGAAAAATGGGATCGACGAATTAATGTTTCTTAGTGACATGATTTCCGGGCATTGAACGAGAGTTTTTTAATCATTTATCTACATTATGTATTATGTATTTGACGTGCTCTTTGTTGTAAGTTTATAAAGCATTCGTATTGTATTAATGAATTATTATGTAAATTTCAAAGGCGATGTCAGGCTTACTAGAATAATGATGAATGTACAATGTATATCGGAAGCACAGATGTCCTCTGAATCGTTGCTGGTATCACATTAAACATTTATTAGAAACACAAGTGTTAGAAAGAGAATTGCCAATTGTGCAGGCCATTGTTGGTACAAGGAGCGTATCAAACTCGGAGATTAATGTAGAATTCGAACAGTGTTTATTGAGAACGACTTTCAATGGCTATCCACTCATTAAATGGGCAAAAGAACTAGAGATGAGTACAGAAATGGTAACATTTCTAATCGAGGCAGGTTTTACACCTGGGGATACTTCTAAGATATCTGAGGGACCTAAGTCCATTATTAGCCTCGTTATCGACAAGCGAAAATGGGCCTTTGAAGATGTAAAATTGTTGATACGTATGGGTCATGATGTTAACAAATGTGATGAAAACAGTTCAGATTTCGCTCTACGGGGAATATTGTCATTTCACGTGGCACTGAGATCGGGTAGATATGATATTGCAAAGTTGCTTCTACTGAACGGAGCTCAACCCCTACCGACGAACCGAGGCAATTTCACTTACCTTATATCCGACTATTTCAGAGTAGAAACATTATATTTGTTAATTACATGCAACAGCTTATTAAGTGTTGCAGTCGGAGGGGAAACACTTTTATGACATCTTTTAAAATATAGAAGTTCATCAAATCCACAAATGCACTATAAAGACATAATTTTACTTATTTTAGATAAAATTGATATTTTCTGTTATGAAGACAGAAAAGCTCTCTTCGAGTATAAAAATTATATATCACTTCCTAACGAAATACTAGAGAAGATTCATACAATCTTGTATGAACCAGACAGCCTTATGAACATCTGTCGAAAACGATTACACAGACATTATAGTACTTATTTTCATAGGTTTGTAGATATTCTTATAGACGAGGCATTCCTCAAATCTATTATAGATTATTTACAGTATAAAGACCTGTTACTGAAGTACTTCCGTGCTGTAGACATTAAAGATTTAGATAGCAGTCTAGCCGGCATATCTTAAAAAAATTGCACTTTTTCGTAAGAAATATAAGACTAATTGAACACATTACACTAATGAAATGTGGTGATTGTTGATATTAATGGAACTTATCATGTAGTTGTTATATAGAGTAGTGTGTGAGG
Organism: Gigantidas platifrons; assembly: GCA_002080005.1. Classification (NCBI taxonomy): domain Eukaryota; kingdom Metazoa; phylum Mollusca; class Bivalvia; order Mytilida; family Modiolidae; genus Gigantidas; species Gigantidas platifrons. The sequence goes on from MJUT01011679.1 coordinate 286,811, forward strand.
GGCTGGATGTGTGTGTTCTCATATATGTCAACAATGTACCTTCATGGACTGTACCAGTCATTTAACAAACATCATTATTATTGTAGATATATGTTATTGCAATCTAATTTAAATTTGATGGTTTTTCGTTTTTGCATTGTAATGTTTTGTTCGTTTGTTTGTTTGTTTGTTTTCAAGATATATGTTAATTATTAGTATTTTTTTTTCGAAAGACAAGGATTATCAGGTCCATATCAGATGAGCTCGAAGAGCGAATCTGATATGGACCTGATAATCCTTGTCGAAGGAAAAAAAATACTAATAATTTTTTTATTGGTAATTTCACAATTTTAACACAGCTTTGTGATTTTTTTTTTGTTGTGTTTTGACCTTTTTTTTAATACTAATATTTTTTTATCGATAATTTCACAATTTTAACACAGCTTTGTGATCTTTTTGTTGTGTTTTGACCGTTTTTTTAATGAAAGCTTTAGTGGCGTCACGTTCGACCGCGCATGACAAATGACCAACAGCTGATAATTTCTAGTATCACGAGTCAGTGGTCGACTGAACGTTGTTACTAAATTTATTGGGTAGTAAAGATAAAAGAAACTGTAACAAATTACCGATAAATATATTTGTGACAATAAAGCTACTGACTTATTGAACTGTGACTTCAGCTTGAATTACAGGTTTTGGTAACAATCACAGTGGTAACAATTTAGTTGATTTGTTTGTTTGTTTGTTACTTTGTTTGCTTGTTTGTTTGTTACTTTGTTTGCTTGTTTGTTTGTTACTTTGTTTGTTTGTTACTTTGTTTACTTGTTTGTTTGTTACTTTGTTTGTTTGTTACTTTGTTTGCTTGTTTGTTTGTTACTTTGTTTGTTTGTTACTTTGTTTGCTTGTTTGTTTGTTACTTTGTTTGCTTGTTTGTTTGTTACTTTGTTTGCTTGTTTGTTTGATGATGCTTAACAATATTTCAGTTATATGGTGGCGGTCAGTTTTATTGGTGGGGGAAACCGAAAGACCAGGTCAAAATCACCTACCTGTCTTTTAATGGGATAAATGTATATATTTCTTAACTCACTTTAATACACATATTATATCATTCACAGATAAATTGATTAATAAAGTATTGCAAGACCACATTTATTTTTGTTGATATATATATTTGGGTACAACGGAAATATCCTCACATTTTAGCGTTAAAGCTAAACTATGAGTATTTCTCATGGGAATGTCAATAAAACTCAAAGTTTAATGTATGTATTTGCACCTTCAATTACAAGGTCAATCCATTATTATATGAATCTAGCACTATATGTTGGTCTAGTGTAGCGACATTTCTACCGGCGGACAGTTGTTTTAGTGAGCTAACACTATATGTTAGTCTAGTACAAAGTGGGTATCATCAAGAGTGTAGAGACATTTCTACCGGCGGACAGTTGTTTCCGTAAGCTAGCACTATATGTTGGTCTAGTGTAGAGATATTTCTACCCACGGACCGTTGTTTCAGTAAGCTAGCACTATATGTTGGTCTAGTACAAAGCGGGTATCATCAAGAGTGTAGAGACATTTCTACCCACGGACAGTTGTTTCAGTAAGCTAGCACTATATGTTGGTCTAGTACAAAGCGGGTATCATCCAGAGTGTAGAGACATTTCTACCGGCGGACAGTTGTTTCAGTAACCTAGCACTATATGTTGGTCTAGTGTAGAGACATTTCTACCCACGGACCGTTGTTTCAGTAAGCTAGCACTATATGTTGGTCTAGTACAAAGCGGGTATCATCAAGAGTGTAGCGACATTTCTACCCACGGACAGTTGTTTCAGTAAGCTAACACTATATGTTGGTCTAGTACAAAGCGGGTATCATCCAGAGTGTAGAGACATTTCTACCGGCGGACAGTTGTTTCAGTAAGCTAGCACTATATGTTGGTCTAGTGTAGAGACATTTCTACCCACGAACAGTTGTTTCAGTAAGCTAGCACTATATGTTGGTCTAGTACAAAGCGGGTATCATCAAGAGTGTAGCGACATTTCTACCCACGGACAGTTGTTTCAGTAAGCTAGCACTATATGTTGGTCTAGTACAAAGTGGTTATCATCCAGAGTGTAGAGACATTTCTACCGGCGGACAGTTGTTTCAGTGAGCTAGCACTATATGTTGGTCTAGTACAAAGTGGTTATCATCCAGAGTGTAGAGACATTTCTACCGGCGGACAGTTGTTTCAGTAAGCTAGCACTATATGTTGGTCTAGTACAAAGTGGTTATCATCAAGAGTGTAGCGACATTTCTACCCACGGACAGTTGTTTCAGTAAGCTAGCACTATATGTTGGTCTAGTACAAAGCGGGTATCATCCAGAGTGTAGAGACATTTCTACCNGTTATTGATAAATAAATAACCATATAGTTTAATGGCTACCAATGGAACATTTGGCTAACAATAGCAGTCGATTTTATGTTCTCTTTGTTACCTGTCTGTTTATGTGTATAATTGTCACAAACTGTATTGTTTAATGACAATAAAATTTTGAATTTGAATTGAATTTGGTAACTAAGAATAGATCAACATTGGAAAATTCACCTCTGGTACAATTGACCGACATTATTTTTCACAGGCATCTGCGAGGAAATGACGCTACCCCGTTTTGTGTTTATTTTTAGTAGCTAAAAGTGTTAATTTTCATTTAAAATACATTTAATCGTCAAATGTTAATTTAAGAAAATATTTTACTTGAAAGAGGGGGTAGGATTCTTTCATCAAGTGGTTTTGTGTGCATAGGTTAGTAGAAAATGTTAACTTTATGATTAACATAGTTCAATTTCGTTACACTTGAAGATTAAATAATGTATTAATAGGTGAAAATATTTATTCTAATTGCATGAAAATGGAAAAAGGGGGAGGGGTCTTTCCTCGAGTGCCTGTAAAAAAATTAATTTATTTTGACCACTAGTTTAATAATTTTATAAGAATCGTCCTACCTTTTGGCAACTGCCCTTCTTACAACAACTGCACAAGACATTTCTACGCAATTCGACATTTTGATTTCTGCAATGATAAATAAGAGGTTTAGTAGGTTTTGAATATAATTCAAGATGGTAGACACAGAGAAATTCATGTAAATCAAGCGGATAAATTGTACGGCGAATAGTTATTTACTGTACGGGGAATAGATACTTTGCTATTTGTCGTACAGCCATGTCACTTTATTTACATGAATTTCTCTGTGAAAACAATAGTTTATTTCGAAATACAGTGTTGTTCAAGCTTAAATATGATAAAACTTTGTTCTACAAAAACGTCAAATGAATAGTTGAAGGATAAACGTGTTTTTTACAACTTTTAACTCGTCACATGCTTCTTTGAACAGGTACCACCAGGTCCGATTCTGACGATTTGAAGAGAGAGATAGCCAATTATGGATCATAATCAGCCTTAAATAGTAGCTACATTATTAGGAATCAATATCACAAAACTTTACTTGTCAGCAAAACGTAGAATATAATGAAAATAAGAAAGAACTTGACCTTACCTGACTTCACGAGGTACCTATATCCGGTGGTGATGCTACACAGTGCGAGTACTGAACTTTTTCTCTCTGGTGATTTACTGTCTCACTGTAATTTCTCTTTGTACTGGAGTATTGAGTTGCTTAGGCTGAGGATCGGGGCACAGGGCTTGCTAGTTAGACCTAAATAGTATCTGAACCAATCGGAAAACACATCTTTTCTTTTTCCAAATACAAGACTAGACTCTAAGGATAGAGATTGTTTCAACACTCTGACGAAAATAAAAACCAATAAATTATATGAATCCGGTCTATTTCAATAATCAACTGACATCAAACAAAACTCGAACTGTTTTTTTTTTGTCTGAATACATACAAACTAATTACACAAAAATAGTCATATTTTTTTTTTTTTTTATAAATACATCTGACATAATCACAGATCGGTATGGCATTATCCTTTCAGTTTTGAAAAGAATTAAAATCCACCCCATCTATTGTAAAGCAAAATTATGTCCTCCAGGACAATATTTCACGATTATATTGTCATGGAATTTTGTCTTATCTATGATATTTTGTCCTTTATCATGGACAGTATAATATCATCTTAGAGGACAATACATATATCATAGTGAAACTGTGTCCTAACAAAGGGAGATAATTCTAATTCTAATTCAAAACTTGGACATTGTTAATATATTTCAAATTGAATCAAATATAGTGTAATAAATATCATTCCTATGACAAAGAAATCTCTTATATTTTGAAATAAAGTATAGTGTAAATATGTGAAGCATAAAAATATCATATATCAAGTTGATGTCGGACATTATTTCACAGTTAAATAATGTCCAGCAAGAATGGACAATATCTCATGATGGAGGACACAATTTCATAATGAAATAATGTCTAGGACACTATTTCATTATGAAATAATGTCCATGGACAATATTTCATAGGATATTTTGTCTGGAGGACATTATTTCATGGAGGACACTATTTTATTTTACACTATATCATGTACATGGTGCGGAGTGGCACAATACTTTTCTTTTTTCCCCCTGCGTTTCCTGACGAAGCGAGTTCGAGGGTGGTATGAAAACGAGAAGGTAGGTGTTTCACAATACTTCAAAATTGGCGGTTTCACAAATATGTTACCCCAATGGTAAAAAGCGAGCGAGTGCCACCGCTGCGGCTCAAAATACTTCGAAACTGGGGTTTTACTTTTGTATTTTTGTTTTCACAAATATTTTACCCCACGGTAATAAGTGAGTGGGTGATTGTTTTTTTTAACTCCAACTCAGAAATTTTTTTGTTGTATCACGGCGAAAATAAGTATTCAATGAGATGCTGGTGATGTTTAGACCAACACGCTTAGTAAATAGTTGAATTTGTATAGTGCTAGCTTGATGAAACAACAGTCCACGGGTAAACATGTCGTCCCATTTGAACACATTATATTGATTCCGAGCCAAGCAGTCTTTGCTCTCTTTATCATGAATTATTTTCTACCCCTTTTCAGTCCTCCGAAAATATTTTTTGTCTTAAGTAAAATAATGTTATATAAATAAGACTAAACACAATGTATGGTTGTGCATTCGTTACAAGATCGCATAGCATTTATTATCATTCTTTTTTTTTTATTGCCATTTACTAGTAAATCATAAAACAGATTTGTGACAAAATAAAGACAAAAATATCTTACAAGTAAGAAAAAAAAAACAAATATAACACATGCACAATGTATTATGAGTTCCCTGTCGTCAGTTCAAGAGACTGTTTAATGAAGGAACCCATTTTTCCTACTTGCCCCGGTGATGATGGACAAAGAATATGTTTAATTTTTTCACCTTCTCCAATATTAGACCTATTTTGGAATATAAGTGGAAGGCATTTATTTCTCAGATCAGGATTTTTATCACAAACGAAAAGAAAATGGTGTTTATCTTCAGTTTGATTGCATACCTGACAAAGTATTTTTAAATGCCTCGCCTTTTCAATTAGAAGGTTGTGGTCGCTGACTATAAACATAACAAATTCATTCAGTCTTTCTTTCCTAAAAGGAGGAAGGTGTGAGTGTGACTAACAATTTTTGTTGTATTACGACTTGTAACGAACACACATTAAATTTTCTTTAGAAACTAACTGCCGAATCGAATCGTCCGTGCGGAAAATAATTCCATACTACAGTCTTTGCTTATTTGCATATCTATAACGTTTACGTAAAACTTATTATACTGTAAATAAATTTAATCATAATGAATGGTGCGTTCTTAGCGGAGAATCATGTAATTTTTAACACCGATATGATTTTGTGTATAAGCAAAAAGATAAAACACTAAATTCAGCAAAAAAGGGGGAAATGAGACCAGATGCTTTGAAAGGGTTCTCATCTCCTGATCCATTATATTAGCACTAGTCGTGTTGTCGTAAATTCTGTCAAATCCAAATGAAACAATGAGTAACAAAACAAGATGAACGGTGAGCTAATGCTCACTTATGATAACCCCCGCTCTTCGGCAAACAGGAACTAGAAATCTGAATGGTCAAAAAACGCTTCCCACGATATGGGGTACCTATGTGAAGCTTGAGACGAAATATCAGATTTCTGTCATCAATAGTTGCTGAGAAAAATGCAACGAAAAATGAGCATGTATGTTCAATGTGTAGAAAAATCAACAAATTCGGCAAACAGGAAGTAGGAATCTGATGGGTCCAAAACGCTTCCCACAATATGACATACCTATATGAAGATTGTGACCAAATATCAGATTTCTTCCATCAGTAGTTGCTACGAAAAATGTGACTAAAAATATCTTGGGTTTTAGATATTTAGCGTAATTGGCAAGAACTGCCTATGGCGGCTATATTAGTTGTATGAAATATGGAAATTTTGTGCATGAACTCCTATACACGATTCCTACAAAGTAACAATTCATTGTGCCTGGACCTAGAAACAAAAGTTAGTAGTACGAGAGAGTTGTAACACGAAATGTTGTAAAATATGGATAAATGGCTCAAAGATATACTTCCAGACAAAGATCCATACCATAATCGCGGGAGGGACCAAATGAGGAAAAAGGGGGGCCCGGAATTCGAGTGCCTGTGGAATTATGGGTCCCTTAAAGTATGCATTATAATACTGTTTTTAAATTCTAAACTTTACGCGGTAGACGATCGGCAAATGTCCCCTCGATCCGCCCTTTTGGTACCTCTTTTTTCTAAGCTTGCATTTAGGTCTTGACCAATAACAGTTTGAGTAAGGGTAACTAAATCTTTGAGGGATATCAGCATATTTTTTATAGATTACTACACATATCCTGACCTAATGACGTCACTATCTAACGTCCAATCGACCCCTTAAAAGAATTCTTATGTGGAATCAACCTTAAAACACCAAAACCAAGTGATGTATAGTGCGCATTTCAGTTTGTCGCAAGCATGTCGTCTTTAGTATGAGGCAATCGAGGTGGTAAAGTCCTAATACATGAGGGATATCGTTATCAAACAAATTTATAACGCAAGAAAAACGAACATGCAACGTAATATGAACCCACTTTCTATCCGAAAAACAAACAAACATATCATTGCTCAGTCACTAATCGTAGCAACTTCTGTACTAGACTCCAGCTTCCTTATTATTGCATCATAATTAAGGCTGTCTATGTAACCCTTTTAATGCTTAAAATAACCGGTTTATAAAATGTCGGACTATCGGGGTGTCGGACTATTCGGGTGTCGGACTATTGGGGTGTCAGACTATCGGGGCTGCCCCGAGTTTTTGTTTGCTAGTATTTCTTCCCATTTTAACTTTGCTAATTCCTCCCGAAATTCTTGGTATCTTCCTTTATTAAACAACTTTATTGGTTTATATTTTTTTACCTCCATGTAACATTTAAAGTCGAATGTGATTACACAGTGGTCGCATACATTTGGCCACGGTCTATCTGATCCTCTCAGGCCATCTAATTGGTTTGATAATGTGTTGGTACAGGAAATTATCATTGAGACATTCAACAAATGTATACTCTATTGAGTCTGTGCTATCTCCTTTAGAGTGCCATGTATCCCAGTCTATATCAGGATAATTTAAATCTCCCATTAGTAATAAATGTGAAAACTTCTTGTTACATGCTTCCTGTCACTGATTAATTCTCTCAATTTTCCATTATAGTCTTGTCCTGAATCTGATGGAGATCTGTATATTAGGCCAACAAATTCAATTTTTTAACTAAATTTACAACTTGGAAAAGTGCCTTTTTAAAAGTTAAAATTCATGCAGACGTTAAATGCGCTCAACCTTTTTCAAATTAACCAAAACACGTCAATGGCTTCAAATCCGGATATACATGCCCGAACTTGTTTTTCGTTTTTTACAGAATTGTCTCCCTTTGAATTTGGAAATTGAGGTTATTTTGAAAAGAGAATGAAAGTGCATTTTTCACATTCTGCACGGCTTAAATAAGTTTTTGGGTAAATCAGATATTTTGATGTGATATTATAGCATTGTGTGATTGCAATCTGTGCAACTTTTATTGTTTTGTGGGACCAACAAAGATTGTTGAACATCAGAAATTAAGAAAAATTGGCGCTCACCTAGATACGATAACGTAACCCTCATTCCGCTTGTGCTCCATTTAGGGTTACGAATCGATCTCATTCAACGTATGGGAGCAAATTAAAATTTTCGTTCCGTGAATATTTCAACTTTCTTTTTGCATATCTGGTCATATCTTATTCCCAACAATTTTTATTAAAATTTAAGTAATGGTGAATACGAAATAAGTGTTACAATCCCTGTTTCTATCTTCAAGACTGGTTTCGTTTTTTAAAATTGTTACTTGTCCGCCATAACACCTTACGTAGACTCTCGCGATGGGCGGAGCCTATCCATATATGCCAAATATGGAAAACTGTTACTACGTTTTACTATAAAATTGATCCAAATAAGGATATCTCAAAAACGAGGCAAGTGCACGTGAACTAGCAACTTGTAAACAAAATGTCGGACAGTAAGAAGATTTTATGCATTCAAATTTTCAGATGGATATAAGTCTGCCATGGATTGCTGCAGCGATTATTTATCACCTCAAGGTTTACCTAAATATATTTATCTTTCACCCCCGTTAATTTTTCCAACAAATTACAACGGAATTAGGACAAAAAACCGCCCAGTGTGAATCACTCCGGGCGCTGCTCCTATACATTGAATGGGATCGATTCGTAACCCTAAATGGAGCACAAGTGGAATGAGGGTTACATTATCGTATCTAGCGCTCACCATGTTTAAAATGACAGAGATAGTTTTAAAGTTTAGTCCATCATTTGAATCTGTTGTCCATAATAATATGATAAAGGTTTTGGTAATCCTATAGAGTAGTGTCGTAAATTGGATGTCTTGTAGACCTACAGTATGGTGCCAAAAGTATTCGCGCATGTAAAAAAATCCCTATATAATCAACCATAAAAAGGGCATAACAATATTTTTTTTTTTAATTATTGTGAAGTCATTTCTGGATCGATGTTAACAAATTTTACACCAAAACATTTGGAATTGTTTATTTGCTCATTATGTTTATAGGAGTTGTTTTTATTTGTACATAATTTAAAATGATTGTTAATTTTTAGGATTTATTTTTAGTTGAAATATATAAGAAAATCAAAGTCAATTTTTATTTGTTGTGTTTAAATTATGTACAAATAAAAACAACTCATATAAACATAATGAGCAAATAAACAATCAAAATATAGACAATTCCGAATGTCTTGGTGTCATTTTTTTTTTAAATCTATCCAGAAAATTTTGAAAAAATATTGTTTTGGTTGATTATATAGGGTTTTTTTTTACATGCACGAATACTTTTGGCCACACACTGTACTATAGTATAGGCCGGCGTAAATTATTAAAGCAATTTTAAAGGTTGTATATTGACACATGAAATAATAATGTTACACAATCAGTAGGACAAAATATGATATAATTATATCAAGATATACAACATATAAGTCAGTGATGCAACACATAAGTGCATTGAACTTGTCATCATTCAGGTGGAAGTTCCTCCATCGAAATTGGAAAGGTGTGTCTGAAACAGTGCCCTGGACGTTCCAAATTGTGGACGTAATTTTCGTTTTACGCGCATCCAGATATTCTCTATATTTTGAGTCAATTACTGGGAATCGTCTACTGCACATAACTATGTCGATCACAGTTAACTATTACTCATAGCCACATTGAGACTTATTTATTTTGTGAAATAGTTGTATAGAGAAATCGTTATGGGCAGTGAATCCAGTGACTAGTCATCAAAATCAATGTAAAGCATTTTGGTCCAACAAACTTTTCTTTGACACTACAGGGCTCACCAAACTCAGCGAAGTGGGTGAAATTCTAGCCCAATATCAGCTGAAATCGCACTCCCTCGACTCCATAGTGAAATTAAAGGGTTTTTTTTGTAATGTGTTTATTTTTAAAGAAAAGCTGAGGCAGATACAAATACAGAAAAAAACATAAAAGGTACAAGGTATTTATGGATAACTGTGTAATTTTTTTGTCTATTTTTAATAAAACAAATTCTTTCATAATTTTCACTTGTCCGAATCCAGTTTTACTTGTCCCCGGCTTTGGGCAAGTGTGTTAGCTTTGTTGATTAAATAAAAAAAAAGTGAAAAACAAAAAATATCAATGCTGTCGGAACAGTTCCAAAATCCAATAGGAAAATTATAAACTGGCAATTCTGATACCCCTAACACAACAATACATAACTGCTCACTTACCTTGCTTGGCACAAATGCATTTGTTGGTATAAATTTAAAATGTAAACAGGGTATAAGTACAAATGTATTTTGATGAAACAAATGTGTTATCTTCATTTTGTCTCGCTGGCGTACAAATGTACATGTATGTACAGTCAAACCTGTATTAAGAGGTCATCCTTGGGACAAAGAAAAAGTGGTCTTTTAAGACAGGTGACCTCTTCAAAGAGTTTAAATACATCTGAAATTTTCTATGATAGGACAAGAAAAATGTGACCTTTTAATACAGGTGATTGCTTAATAGAGGTGACCGCATTTGCAGATTTGACTGTACATGATTAATTTTTTTTTTTTATTATTTCTGCATTTGCAGATTTGACTGTACATGATTAATTTTTTTATTTTTATTTCTGCATTTGCAGATTTTAAACAATGTTTTGGCATTAAAGTTTAACAAAAGAAAATGGATCCTAACCACAAAGATATATTGATACGGAAGAGAGTTGAGTTGGTGGAGAACCTGAATATGTCAGATGGTCTATTTACTCAACTCATAGCCAGAAAAATATTTAACCAGCGTATGGTTAGAACTATACAGGTGTGTACATTGTAATTAAAGTTCTATATTTATGTCATGATAAACTTCCTAGTTTCTGTGATGTAATAAATGGTTAAGCCATTTGTCTCAAGTGTGGTAGAACACAGGTTCTAGCCAAACCTTAGACTAGACAATGGGTATTTGTTGCTTCTCTGCTTTAGTATGCAGGATTAAGGAGAAAGAACAAAGAGTGGTTAGCTCAGAATCAGGATAATGTGTCCAGTGAAACAACATTTCTACCCAGAGACTGTTGTTTCAGTGAGCCATCACTATAGAAATCCAACTAAACATGTTGGTGTAGTACAAAATAAACATCATTATCATCTCATTGAATGTCATTTTGAAAGTGGCGTTAACAGGGATGATTTTTCTCAGTTATTTATATGTAACTGATTTCAGCTGTTTTCCTCTTGAGAGAAATTACAGAAAGTTGCTGGACACGGTCAGAACAGGTAAAAAATGACCATTTTAAAAGTGGGTGTAGATGGTTACAGCTATTTATCATTGATTTTCAGTTATTTTATTTTCTAACCAGGATCATCTCTGCGTTAAGCACAATAAATCAATCAATCACTCAATGTAACTTGTCCTTGCCTTGATATAGCTGAAAAATTGCTCATTAAACAGCAATCACTCACTCATTCTAACAAATTCTTGCATTAGTGTATGTTTTAACAATGGAGATCTTCCATAGTATTATCTGATTAAACTGACTATTACATGTATATGAGTCATTCCATGAAAAAGAGGATAAAAGTGTGACATGATCAATAAAATTTCAAAAAACCTTAAATTGAATTTTCTTTCCATATTGTTTAACAGGAGAATCTCTAGTTTCACCTGAGATATAAGAAAAGATANGGGGGGGGGGGATGTCACTCACCATTACTGTCATTAAACACCCTAACCCGCAGTCATGCTGGTCATGAAACAAGGTTTTGATTCAAAGCATTTAACTTGTCATAGAAGTATAGAAGTGTACATGCATTGTCTTCCATTTCTTCCTGTCAGACGTTTTAAACAGAATTCACTTCTTTCCCTCATTTGAAAGAAGTGATTTGATTGATTTTTTTTAAATATTTTTGGTGTTTAATGCCACTTTAAGCAATATATCAGCTATATCATAGCGACCAGTTTTAGTGGTGGAAGAAGCCGGAGAAAACCACCAACCATGGGCCAGCAACGAGTAAACTTTGTCAATTGCGGCTGTGAATCGAGTGCACCCATTTTTTTTATAATTTACAAAGCCAGGCGTGAACCCACATCATATTGTTGATAGGCTTGTATGAGTTGTTAGGTAATCCAACTACCTAACTCACTGAGCCACCCGGGCCCTTTGAAAGAAGTGAAAGCTAAAGTTAAGCTGACATAATAAAAGGCAACCCAATTTTATACAATACTTTTCCTTCTACCAACCAAATGGTAGAGAGGAACAGTTATCATTATTTTGGCTGCCATTTTGTTTTCCGGTAGCTCTCCTTTTAGTTTTATGGTAGCTGTTGGCACAGGAAAATGCAAGATTTTGATATCAGATTTCTACTAATGAGTCTTTTATGTATTATGTTTTTACATAACTTTATCCTTAATGTGAAATAACATGAATCCTTTCTGTTAATCCTGGTTATACTGTAAAACGGGAAATGTTCTCGCCGTCTTTTTTTCTCGATTTACTGACGAAATCCACATTCGCGCTGTTTTAAATTCGCGGTTCACAGACAACCTAAAGTGATAAAATGCATACGGTATTACATGGTGTGTCATATTTTCCTGACGGTAAAGATCTACCTTGATCTTTCTTAGGTAGTTTGACCACATCATCGAATTGTTTGTACAATTAATTAAAACATTTATATACTGGTTTAATTAATCCTATGCAAGATCGATAAATGACGATTACCCCCTATGGCTTTAACTATACTTACACATTTTGTGAGTAGTTTTCTTATATATTCACCTAACTTGCGTTTTGAATGTTAAAGAGGAACAATGTATAAATTTCTGATAAAAATGTCGGCATCAAAATCAAGAAACTGGATAAATTTGAATTCGATCTGAGATTAAGTGTCATAAAGCCAATACATGCACGCTGGCTTGTAAAAACACTCACACAATTATAAGACAGAACTGACTTGATCAAAAGTGCATTTGAGGCCGCCGGCATTGTTGTTAATCAGTAAACTCTTTGATCCATGACAAGTAACAGGTGTGGATTAACGGTTGAAGTGTGACATGTTTACACAACACTTACTGTTTATTGTGCTAATCAAATGTCAATTGATGTTTTAATATTTTAACAAGCCTATTATATAAATAATAAATATAGTATCATTTTATTTTGTATCTAATAATTTATTTTATGGAAAACAAATATCCTACATAGAACATCGCTTTGCATCCGACGTCTGCTTATAAATCAAATCAAATCAAATATTTATTATTCCAATCATGGTCCCACAGGGAACAGTTACATAAATATAACAATTATGATTATTACAATAGACAGTACAGTGCTATAAACAGTAAATATATAAATAATTTTAATTGATAGTATATTCAGTAGTGATACAGTATACATTGTATGTGGTACTATTGTACCTGATCTCTGCCAAAGTGCAATCCAGGAAATTCAAAGAAACGATATCACACATACCACCAAAAAAAAAAAAAATATATATATATAATAATAATAAATATGTAATCCTTGTAATGCATATCTTAGTTTGTACTAAGAAGTGGCTAGTATATTTGAATTTAAGGATGAAACATTGGATATCTGCAAGGGACAGTGCTTATGGATATGTTCAATTGAACAGTCTACCTCGTGCCCCCAGCAGAACTCCAAGGTTATATAATATACAGATATATAAAGAGATATATTGCTACTCATCCACAGACACCAAGGGACAGTGCTTCTGGAGATGTCCAGCATATATATATATATATATAGAGAGAGAGAGAGAGAAACAAACCAGTGATAAAGTTTACCAGTTCTGAGTTGTTTGCCCAGTGTCGGTGGTTCTCTCCAGGTACTCTGGCTTCCTCCACCTCTAAAACTGGTCACCATGATATTGCTGAAAAATTCTCCAGTTTTTGTAGAGTGAGTGATTATTATCAATGCCAAATGAGCAATATTTCAGCTATATCATGCTTTAATTTCCACTGCTGAAATGTGGGTTTTAGACCTCTCATGATCAATCACAGCAGACACACGTCTGTTTGTACACCCTGTTATAAATGTGTTTTGGTTTTTCAAGTTAGCATTACTAATAGGTTTACTTTTGTCCGACATGTGTTCTATGCAAACCGCACATTTTATTTGATCGTTTTCGAAAACAAGCCAGGGTCGATCTTTTGAATGCTAGACATATCAGCACTAGGACAAATCGGCACCAGGACATATCGGCACTGAGACAAATCGGCACTTTGGAAATATTTTAATGTATTTTCATGTTTATTCATGCGTAAATACCGGCACAGTCTTTCAAAAGTCTGGATGCACTGATGATGAAGTTGCTATAGTTGTCTCACAAAGAGAAAAGTCTACCCTGGGTTTGTCTGGAACTCTTTCGTTGGAACTCCTTACCAAACAGTATGGTCGTATATAAGGTCAGTCTCTGGATCAGTTCAAAACTCTGATCCAGGGTTACAAATTCTAATATTTTATTTATTATGTACAGTGTATTATGCATGTTGTTATTTTATCAATTTGGAATTTTTAACCTTGTCTGTTCGTGCCGATGTATAATCATCACGAGTGATGAAACATCGTAGGAAGTGGAAGTACAGAAATAGAAAATAGAAATAGTACATGTAGAAGCAATTAGGCAATAAAACAGCATATTTCCCCAAGTCTAGGACGTGCTGGACTGCTTGGTTGCTTACGAAGGAATGATGTGTTCGGCTGGCAAGAACGGTAATAAAATATTTTTATCTATATAATATGTAACAAACTTTATTTTTATAATCAGTGCCGAGCTGTCGAGCCAAATGCCGATTTGTCTATATTATTGAGTGCCGATTATCCAAGTGCCGATTTGACCAGGTGCCGATTTGTCTTTTAAACCAAGTGTCGGAAAAAGTACAATTTTAGTCGGACCAGCAACAAAAAAAGTCGGACAAGTACAACGGTCCGACGAATTTCGCCACCTCTGCAAACAACTGGAGGTAAAGATGCACAGAACATTGTTTTAATGCCGAAATCATAACAGTCAACACAACACGAAACTCAGAACATAAAAGACACATAATAGAACAATACAAAATAAAAAGATACACAGAGCCCATCAAAAAACCAGGAGGTGAATGCAGGTGCTCGCAAAGGGTAAGCAGTTCCTGCTTCTTATAAGACACCGCCATGTAAATCAGTTTAGATATTACTGCATCATGTGTATGTCAAATTCATTTATATTTTGTAGCACAACAGAAGTCCTGATCAACAAGCAGAGGAGTTGCTTAATCAGCTTCCAATTCGTGGTCCAAAAGCTTTTGAAGCTTTCTGTGAAGCTTTAAAAGCTGATTTTCAAGAACATATAGTTGACCTATATTTAACACCCAGTGAGGACGAAAAATCAAAGAGTGACAATGTAAAAAATAAAGTGACAAACAGTGAGGAAACTCATGTGGAAGCATCGGCAGAGTATGTAAGAATTCATGTGACAGTTCCGTCCAATTCAGATTCTCATGTATATGATCCTGGAAATTTAGCTATTTCCGGTGCAAGTTTTTCATCTGCTGTTCAGTCTCGTCCACAATCATCTCCGCCACGTCTCATCAGTACACCAGACAATCATCATCAATTGAGTTTTGGTTATTTGACAAAAAGTGGGCGTGACCCAAATCAAAATTTTTCAGAAGACCAGTTGAAAGGAGAGGCACGTTACAAGTTTCAGCATTATATATCTGACCCTCAATACATCGGTCTGAGCAATATACAGCCCAGAGATATCACTCATGATCCATATCGTAAAATAAATCATCTATCGTACCAGAATCATCAGTCGCCTAGAAAATTTGTTGAAAATGCTCATATCCTAATCAGGAACGATAGCATAGGTAATTGATACTGTAATACAATTGTTTCATATCTGTTATATAAAATTGCTGACGATACACATTATCACAAATGTATCTGGCTAAGAAAAGCCCTGTAGATATCATCAAATTATGTGCGCTTTACACATTTCTAGAATAACCTTCATCAGGCATCTAAAAAATTTCAACATATTTGATTACTGCTTAAAATTAACTTTAACTTTCTCTTTTCCACTCTAATAAGAATAAGAAAGAAAAAAAAAATATATATATATATATATAGCTTTGTAAGCTTTGAACAGATGTACCGGTTTGCATTTAATTTGATATATATCGTATAGGGGGGGGGGGGCATCGTGGTCGTGATCATATGGTAGTTGGATTTACAACTACCTATATGCAATCAGTGCTTATCGCCACTAAAAGCTGTGAGTTCGAATCCCGCTCAGACGAGGTGTACTCGATACAACATCATGTGATAAAGTTTGTCAGTGATTTGTGACAGGTCGTTGGTTTTCTCTGGTACTCCAGTTTCCTCCAACAATAAAACTGACTGCTACAATATAGCTGAAATATTATATTGAAAGTGGCGTTAACCTCCGTAACCCTAACCCTATAAACATGTCTGAAGATGATGTGGTGTAAAATAATTTAAAGTTAACTGTCAAAAATGATTTTTTTAAATGCCCAAGGTACATGTATCAAGTGTTTTATTAACACGATTAACCATTAATTTGTTTATTTATTTTGTAAGTAAAGAAACAGACCTTATCTTGCTGTTCTTTGTGTCTCAAGCACTGTTTATATGTTTATATAATGGCTCTTCAACAATGACCAGGGCTGCATTCAATGATTGTGTTACGGTTAGCATGCTTGCCTTGAGTGTGCACATGGTAGATAATGGTTTTAGCTGCGGTCAGGTTAAACCAAAGACTAAATTGGTATTTGCTGCTTGTCCACTAAGCATTCATCATACATGAGTTTAAGCAAAGACTTGTTGGCGCAAAATCAGGCTAATGTGTCGGAGTGGACCGACATGTCTTCATGTGGATTTGTTTCAGTATGTCATTATCTCATATATTTTTTTCAGATGCAATGACCAAAAAAGATTATACATATCCAGACAATATGGAACAACCAAGTAAGATATTGTACAAAGATAACACTGAAAATGTTTAATTTTAATTGAGTTATCTCCCCTTTTGTGGATAATCGTAATTAAAGATAAAAATGAAATGTAAATCAGGAATGACTACTATTACAAGAAACAATGGGTTTTGAGATGAACTATAATACTCAAATCCTATACACGTTCCTGTACACACTGTTGGTCTTTGCCTTAATTTTTTTTCACCTGCATGTACTTGCCCGAAAGCCAATTTCAGAAAAATTTTCTTTTTATTCAAGTAAATTTTTTCATAATTTTCACTTGTTCAAATCCAGTTTTTGCTTGTCCCTGGCTTTGGGCAAGTGGGTTAGCACGAAGACTGCACTGTGTTGACACGTTCAGATTAATTACAAGATACATTTAAGTACCTATCCTAGGTGTGAACAATACTTTATTTCAAGAAGGTAACACAGTCAACATAAAACTAACCTTCTCTGAGACCTTTGAAGAATGAAAGTACAATGACAGTAAAACCTGACTAAACCGAAAATCTGCTTAAACCACAGACTTTTACAGTAAAACCTGACTAAACCTAAAACCTGCTTAAGCCACAGACTTTTACAGTAAAACCTGACTAAACCGAAAACCTGCTTAAGCCACAGACTTTTACAGTAAAACCTGACTAAACCGAAAACCTGCTTAAGCCAAAGACTTTTACAGTAAAACCTGACTAAACCAAAAACCTGCTTAAGCAACAGACTTTTACAGTAAAACCTGACTAAACCAAACCCTGAGTAAACCACAGACTTTTACAGTAAAACCTGACTAAACTGAAAACCTGCTTAAACCAGACAGACTTTTACAGTAAAACATGACTTAACCGAAAACCTGCTTAAACCACAGACTTTTACAGTAAACCCTGACTAAGCCAAATCCTGAGTAAACAGAAAACCTGCTTAAACCACAGACTTTTACAGTAAAACTTGACTAAACCAAACACTGACTAAGCCGAAAACCTGCTTAAACCAGACAGACTTTTACAGTAAAACCTGACTTAAGCCGAATACCTGCTTAAACCAGACAGATTTTTACAGTAAAACCTGACTAAACCGAAAACCTGCTTAAACCACATACTTTTACTGTAAAACCTGACTAAACCAAACCCTGACTAAACCGAAAACCTGCTTAAACCAGACAGACTTTTACAGTAAAACCTGACTAAGCCAAAAACCTGCTTAAACCACAGACTTTTACAGTAAAACTTGACTAAACCAAAAGCCTGCTTAAACCACATACTTTTACAGTAAAACCTGACTAAACTGAAAACCTGCTTAAACCAGACAGACTTTTACAGTAAAACCTGACTAAGCCAAATCCTGAGTAAACCGAAAACCTGCTTAAACCACAGACTTTTACAGTAAAACTTGACTAAACCAAACACTGACTAAGCCGAAAACCTGCTTAAACCAGACAGACTTTTACAGTAAAACCTGACTAAGCCGAATACCTACTTAAACCAGACAGACTTTTACAGTAAAACCTGACTAAACCGAAAACCTGCTTAAACCACAGACTTTTACAGTAAAACCTGACTAAACCAAAAACCTGCTTAAACCAAAGACTTTTACAGTAAAACCTGACTAAGCCAAAAACCTGCTTAAACCACAGACTTTTACAGTAAAACCTGACTAAACCAAAAACCTGCTTAAACCACATACTTTTACAGTAAAACCTGACTAAACTGAAAACCTGCTTAAACCAGACAGACTTTTACAGTAAAACCTGAGTAAACCGAAAACCTGCTTAAACCACAGACTTTTACAGTAAACCCTGACTAAACCGAAAACCTGCTTAAACCAGACAGACTTTTACAGTAAATCCTGAGTAAACCGAAAACCTGCTTAAACCACAGACTTTTACAGTAAAACCTGACTAAACCGAAAACCTGCTTAAACCAGACAGACTTTTACAGTAAAACCTGACTAAGCCAAATACCTGCTTAAACCAGACAGACTTTTACAGTAAAACCTGCTTAAACCACAGACTTTTACAGTAAAACCTGACTAAACCAAAAACCTGCTTAAGCCACAGACTTTTACAGTAAAACCTGACTAAACCAAAAACCTGCTTAAACCACAGACTTTTACAGTAAAACCTGACTAATCCAAAAACCTGCTTAAACCACATACTTTTACAGTAAAACCTGACTAAACCAAACCCTGAATAAACCGAAAACCTGCTTAAGCCAGACAGACTTTTATAGTAAAACTTGACTAAACCGAAAACCTGCTTAAACCAGACAGACTTTATAGTTCTGTCTATGTAATTTGAACCTGTGTAAACCAAGCACCTGTCTAAACTGAACAAATTCTTCAATCCCAAAGGGGTTTGGTTTAGACAGGTTTTACTGTATATAAATGTTAGTAGTTACCTGGGCATTCAAACCACACTTCCATGTTTAATGTTGTATACTTATAGTTACTGATATGGAGGGTAATATCAGGATATACAGACTGCCCAAGGGTTGTGGTACGGACCAGTGAAAAAGATATCATTTCCACTGGTCTGTACCACGACCCAAGGGCAATCTGTCTATCCTGATATTGTACTCCATATCAGTAAATATTGTGTTTATTGCATTGAAGACCAGAATCTGACACATACAATATAAATGCATAGACATTTTTAATCAGGATCATCGAAGGTTTCTTTAGGCATTATCACCTTCATTATTACCTAAATTGAATTGACTATATCAGTTGTTTGAATGGTGTTCAACTTATAATGAGAAATAAAATGAGATTATAAGTAACATTGTAATTTATTAAAACGTAAACAAACAAATATCTGTGTATAGACCTGTAGTACCGGTCTATACAAGGTTTTTGGACTGGTCTATATCATCATTCCAGTCTATATCGCGGAATAGTGGAGGTCACGTGGAGAGTGGTCAGCCAATTAAATATATGATTTTTATTCTGATATGCAATAAAAAAAAGTTTATCTAACATTATTACGTTTTCCTTTGAAATTAAAGAAAGTAGCCTGTCTGATACAAGATGTTGTATCACCACCCTGTGGTGATAAAAGAATGGCGCGACGTTGCACGAGACGTTCTCTGCCGAACTACTTTGACATGACGTCATATCATTGGAATGTGAGACAAAACACAGTAACTGGCATTGGTGAAAGAACGGAAAAAATAACGTGATGTCATGCACAAAATGTAGTCTGCCTGAGAGTATTGTACAAGTTTTAATTCAACCCTTGTTATTTTTTGAAAATTCATTTTTATTGAAATGTTAGATAAACTTATTTCATACATAGTGTGTTGGTACAAGACTTTGTATCAGGTCTTGCCTGTTGAGTGAACTAACCGCATCACAACTTGTCGCTAACTCGGCTCGTAGTGATACTGGTTCACACAACAGGCTCGACCTGATACATAGTCTTGTACCACCACACTATATATGTAATGGGTATATATTCAATCATGTTCTTGCTGTAATAACAAATATTCAGAATGTTCTCAAATTTTACTCTCTATAAGGTTGAAGTTAATGCATTTTGTAAAATAGTAAATTGTACCAGAAGAATGCAAAGTTCTTTTTATAAAATTTGAATGTGGTCTAGGCCCAAATAAATTGCTAGTATATGTATTAATACTATTTTATCACATATTTATAAGTAATAACATCAATTTTGCCCATGCATAAACACCGAAGTGCCACAGCAATATCAGCCCATGGGCAGATATCGGGCCAAAACTCTGATAATATGATACCAAGCCTCTTTATAAATATATCAATGCATGCCTTTTTCCATAACAGGACTGTTATCATCCCTCAACCGATATCGATCACTTATATCCATAAGTTTGATGTCTGTGTGGGAAGTTAATTTTGTTCTTTTTAATTCAATGTTGAAATATGTGATAAATAGATTAATTAATGCATGCCTTTTTCCATATCAAGACTGTCATCATCCCTCACACCGATATTGACCCTCGGTATGATAACAGTCCTGATCAGGGGTTAAAAAATCCACTGGTCTGAGGTCCGGGACCGGCGATTTGTGGGTTCGGGCCTAACATTTTCTATTCCTGTAAAGACCGACAGACCAGTTGAAACTGTCCAATTATGGACTTGAATTAAATGGGAGATGTTACTGCATAATTTTAATCCAACATTGATTGCCTCTTTTAATATTGTTAACATTGGATTACGTAATCTGAAATGATTAGACTTCTGAAGACATTTTCTGCTCTGTATCTCCTGAGATTAGACTTCTGAAGACATTTTCTGCTCTGTATCTTTGGAAGTCTAATCTCAACGAGATTACCGGCGATCATGCTAATGAGAATTATGAAGTAAATATGTGGGTTTAAATATCCAGAATTTGCAACAAAAAACAGTGCTTTATTAAAAGATACAACCAATATGCGAAAATTAACTGTTTGATAGCCCAAGATCAAATGAAAGCAGCATCTGATCAGGTATTAAGTTGCCAACCTAAAAAAATAATGTAATTATGTCACTCAGTTACCACTACCGGGAAAGGGGGTGGGGGGCTAAGTTAATTTTGTGGTCAACAAATTTTATTTCCTCCATTTCGATATTCAGGACCAGTAGATTCCTGGTGCTCACTGGTCCTGGTCCAGTGAACTTTTGGAAATAAATTTAACCCCTGCTGATATGGAAAAGGGCATGCATTAATCTATAAATAAATATTAAATTATCATTGAAATACTTCAATCACAAATTGACAAATATTTGTATTTAATTATAAATGTGGGTATTTTTTTGTTTTTGTTTTTAAGATTAAAAGGAAGAAATCAAAGGTTTGTTTACATGTTTAAAACATTTTGCATACAATGTTGTTTCTGCAGCACTTGTTAGAATCCCTGTTAGTGTTACAATGTACTGGGTATGACCTAATTTCTTACCTCTATGCATCATAATTTGACTTAAGTGAACCAGTTTTTTTATGTATTTTTTAAGCAAAAAGGCCAAGATTAACAGAAGAAGATGAAGTTATTACTATCCCAATTTATGAAGAACAAAAACCCAAATGTGTTCATCCAGCTATAGTGATGGTTGACCCAGAACTTGAAACAGGGAAAAGGCTGCCACTGCCTATTGGGGAACATGATGACCCAGAACTTGACCTTACTGATGGTCCAGTCATGGTAAAAGTGGAGTCAAGTACTAGACATTTCTACATCGATCATTACAAAAAGGTAATTCAACAATTTGGGGTTAGGGTTAAGGTAATGGTGTTGAATGCCACCTTCAACAATATTTCAGTTATATTGGAGAGGTCAGTTTTATTGGTGGTGGAAATCAGAGTATCCGGAGAAAAACACCGACCTGTTGCAAATTACTGACAAACTTTATCACATAATATTGAGTTTAAACAATTTGGATCTTTCTGAAACTCTCTCATTTATACCTACACATATAAATAGTCTCATAATCTGTTGTTCCATTTACAATGTTTAGATGAATGAAATTTTGTTGAACATTATATGATAGCAAAATATTTGATATAACCTGAATTTTTGTGAAGAAGTGTCTACATTACTATGCTGTTGATCAGTTTTTGGGCAACACTCTCATTTATACCTACACACTAAAATAGTTCCAGAATCTGTTGCCCAAACATTATACCAAAAAAAATGTATGATAGCAACATATTTGATGGAATACGTACATGCTATTTTTTTTCTTTGGAATATTAAATAGCCCAGCATTCAACATCTTCATTTGTTTAAACAATGTTAGAGTTATCTATCTTTGAACATTTATTTATTAGCAAATCAATGTATTTTTTTTTCTGTTTTCAAGTTAAAAACAGAGTCAATAACAATGTCTGTAAAGCTAGAAAATTATAGTTGCAAATTTAAACCCCCTTATATAGCAAAAATTATATAGGGCTTGAATGGATTCCAATCTCTTCATCACCACTTTATTAACTCTAGCCATATAAACAATTGGATTAATCAGATGACAATCCATAAACCGGGACCGTGGGTATAAATAGCTGTGGGAGGAGCAAACATTCAGATTCTTCATTATTTTGGCCACGGTTATCTCGAGGATGAAAAATCAATGATACACAGTTTCACAGCTACTTTTGGAGCAAAATATTTGACAGGCATGGTTACTAGTGTTTCTCCCTCCCAAACTTTCAGTCGTATTAAAAATTAATATTCTTCATCAGTCTAAAAACTACAAAAATCACTTCGAAAATTCAAATTTCTGAGGTAGGTGACCTTTAGGTCATGTTGGTCATGTGACACACAGTTTCATAAATATGCTGTTCATATCAACGGGAATTTTTTATGATAAGCTCCGCCCTCAATTTTGTCGGTAGGCACTACCGCAAATTCCCCTTTAAATTGGTACAAAATCTATGTTGACAATAAAATAAAAGGACAGTATTGTTTTTGGAAAGATTTGCATTGTATATTACAGTCCTCACGATGAGCACCGGTCCTCCGGCCCAAGACCAGTAACACTTTGTTCGGACCAGTAAATTGTTTAGTACTTATTTAAGAATATATAAAAAAATAAATCCTAGAATTGATTCTGACAGTCCTGTAAATCTAAATTTTTATTTTGAGGACTGATATTATAAGCATCGATAAGAGTTGTGCCTCTTTGATTGATAGAATAAATAGAGCATCTAGGATGTAGAATATTAAAAAAAAAAAAAAAAAAGAAGATCAAATTAAAGTTATTTACTTGTTTATTTTCAGTCCTACTCTATGATAAGGTTACCCAGAGGAAAAGCTTTAATAGTCAATGTGAATGAGGTAGCGGGAAAACCTCCACGACGAGGAACAGACATAGATAG
This sequence comes from Gigantidas platifrons, assembly GCA_002080005.1. Lineage (NCBI taxonomy): Eukaryota > Metazoa > Mollusca > Bivalvia > Mytilida > Modiolidae > Gigantidas > Gigantidas platifrons. The sequence goes on from MJUT01011679.1 coordinate 310,655, forward strand.
AGACAACCTGTATCATCTGTTTTCTCAGTTACATTTTGACGTCACAGTCTTCAATGATTCAGATGGATTGACTGCCAAAGTAAGTATCAGGAAGGATTTTTTCAGTTATTTAACTGATTTCAGCTATTTTCCTCTGAAAATTATTTTTCAAAAGTTGCTGGACATGGTGAGAACACGTAAAAAATGACTATTTTGAAAGGGATTGTAGATCATGATGGTTTCGGCTATTTTTCATTGATTTCAGTTTTTTTCTGACCAGGATCATCCCTGAAAAATGGAAAACAAAAATTGAGTCAAGTACAGTACAGTCAGGCCAAAAAAAAAATATGTGTGTTTACGGTCACCCGACTGACCCTATTTTTCAGCTGCCGACCCTAACCTTTTTTATCAGCAATTATTCGACCCTAATTTTTGCTAGCGACCCTGTCAATTTTTACACAGAATTCAGATAACAATATTTGTTGTTTAATCAGCAGCAATGTTTTATTTATTCAACTGCTAGCTTTTTGTCGAAATTGAGAGCAAAGAAGGTAGAAAAACTGCGTAACTCGTCATAAAACAGCTTTCCAGAACCGGAAACGATTATTTCCGGTTTTGCCGATAGTCAAAATATGCCGACCGACCGACCCTAGATTTTTTGACATGTGACCGTAAACACACATATTATTTGTTTTTTGGCCTCCTAGGTCTCCTAGCATGATAAATGACTGTGATAGACGTATCACTCTTCTTAGTGATACTGATACAGTACAGTCAGAGACCTAGCATGATAAATGACTGTGATAGACGTATCACTCTTCTTAGTGATACTGATCTATCTTTTAGTCTGTTTAATCTATTTGCTTACTTTGATATGCCTTTTGGGTGATAGTAAGTAACACTCTAAATGTAATAGAAGATATATTTAATAGAACAAAAGATATATCTAAATCATCAAGATGAGTTATACATCTATCACAGTGATTTATCACAGTATGTCTCTGACTGTACTGTATATTTGGGAAATCATTTTTATACACCAGGCTTTGTCTATGATGTTTTACTATTAAGTTGATTTGTGACATGAATAGATGCAATTAATACACAGAAAATATGGACTCGCATGGTTGATCGTTCGATAGGAAATTCTTGTATCTTTAAGACATTCTCCCACTGACCATAATATCTGTATTAAACACACACTAGTGTAAGCTACAGGACAGACACTTTTTTTTAGTAAATATTTCAATTTATTACATACATAAACTGTACCAGAAATTAAGTCAGCAATCATCCACAAAGTAAAGCTTAATTCAGATGAGCCTTTTGTTTAAAAATGCTTTATTTTGTTACAAACATTTCGTTATATATATACATGTACAAACATGATGCAATGCTATCATACCCTTTGTTCTGGATTTCATGGCAGAGTAATTCCATTAGAGCTTTGTGTATTGTCTGAAAGTGTTCCATTGATGAATGTTGTAAATATGGAAATGTCAAATTTTGTTCAAAAAATTATTTTTCAATAAAATTTATGTTTACATTGAAATAGTCATTCTGTGTATGTGTCACATGTCACACATGTGCAATGAGATAAACATGGAGATAACTGCATCAGCGGTTTATTGGTTAGTGGTAGATCGTGGGTTCGGGCCTAGGTCAGGTCAAAACCAAAGACTATAAAATTGGTGTTTGTTGCTTCTCCGCTTATCACACATCATGAAGAGGAAAGAGCAAGGACTGGTTGGTTCAGAGTCAGGATAATGTGTCAGAGTGAAGTGACATGTCTACCTGTGGACTG
>MJUT01011691.1:38609-62848 GCA_002080005.1 Gigantidas platifrons
GACGCCGACGACGACTACGACGACGGACGCAAAGTGATGACAAAAGCTCACATGACCCTTTGGGTCAGGTGAGCTAAAAAGTCACTATGGTTTAAAAGCATACCTTATCCAAATATCCGTATGCCCTTAGCTAACTGGACAATATGTATGCTTCCATACTAAAGCAAAACAAAATTTCATAAATTTAATGCGAAAAAAGGGGGATAAATTAGTTTTGCCACCCTCAACTTTTGGCGGATATTAGTAAATGTTATCCCTCACTTCTGGCTCAGTATGAAATACTCATATTTGCCAATCCATGTTAAAACTCAAAACACATTCTGGCTTCCATGATTTATTTCTTAAACTAATATATATATATACATAGTTTTAAAGACACATTTAATTTTGGAGTTAAAAACTCAGTTTCATCTTTACAATTTCATATGTGAATTAGCATATTTTAATCAACTTAGCTATGAATGTGAAAAAAATGTTAAAAATAAGTTATATAAGTCTCAAATATATTAGTAAATCTTCCCTTGTTTTCAACAATAAACCAGGAAATGTTTTTTTCCGCTTTAACAGTAAAACATACTCGACATTAGACACTCATAATTGTTATCTTTTTGTAACAAACACAAGAGATGACGTGGATTAAATGATTTTAAGTAGCACAACCCCGCTATTTTATATTGAAGTGTATTTATCAAGCCAGTCGATTGATTAATCATGTATATGTATGTAAGCACATTCAACCGTACATCTGTCAATTAAATTGCGATGTTCGAGTTGGACATGCTAAAACTCGTGATTTTATTATTGAAGGAACCATTTATTGAGTTCGACTGTTCGAGGTATCAGTGTTCGAGCGAAAGAGATTTTTTTTTGCTTAAAAATATATGGAAAATTGACGGGACTTTCAAATAAGTTCGAGCCAACCATGGTATTCGACGCATCCGAGTTCGAGGGACCGAGGTTTGACTGTATAGCGTATTTGCGTAACTTATTGTGTTAAATTAAATTTGTTGTATTATATTCTAGTTTGTCGGTCAACAAATCGTTTTGACAGTTTTAACTGAATTTGTAAAGGTAACATGTTAAACAATATTTATAAGAAGGATGATTAAATATTAAGACCTTGAAATGTTAATAAAATGTATAACATATAAAATATTGAGTGATTTTTGCAATCCGACTTATTTGTTATGTTTATTTTTATTTTTTATTTTATCATAAAATTTAAAGTTTATTTAAAGTGCACTTTAGTTGATAAATATCGTGTTAGTAGTAGGAACTGATCAGTTTTGTGGTCCCCAAAACCCCAAGGCGCTAAGGCGCTCCCATATAAGGGCATAGACACACCCGTTTCCCATATAGGGTCATAACCCCACTCCCCGGAACTGACGTCAGTAAACATTGAAATCCATATATGGTCATGATGACGCTCTCGTCGCAGTATGACTCATGGTAAAAACATTCCCCGCACCCCGACGACCAAATATGGTCCCGCTCGATGTAATATGATTCATCACATTCCGCCGTCCCGTACATTATTTTTTACCAAATTTGTATGGTCATACAAATCTTTTATAAGTTCATCATTTTCAGAAAAATCAAGTAATTGCAACAAATCTTGGTCTGGTATAATACAATCTTCTAAAGTAGAAGTTTTGGGAATTAAAATCACCAACAAGGGCTATATGTTTTGTATTTTTTGAAACAGATATAATCTCATCTTCTAATTCATTAAAAGCTTCCTCCGAGGAATACGTTGATTGCTTTGGTGGTATATACACACACACCCAATTATCAAATTGTCATCTTTAACACATGATATTTATTTTGATAATTGTAGCCATTGAATAAAATCACTCGTAGTTTCAATAAAAGTATAACAGGTTCTATTGGCTAGAATAGAAAAGTCAGTGTTACATACACTTGTCTTTAAGCACAAATACGGGAACGTCTATAAAAGGTAGTTGTCGTCTGATGTATGATGTATATTCAATATATAAATTTAATAGACAAATCTTTCAGGGTTAAGAACAAGAACAGTTTAGAGTTTTTGTCATTTTCAAAAGAAGCATATCTATATAATGTATTTTTGATATCTATTTCAAACCCAAAAATGCCACGGAATAGTTGTATTCTGTGTTCAGTATATATACTAGTATATAAATTACATGTTAAAAAGATTTGATTTGATTTTTGCTGATTTAACGCCACTTTCAGCAATATATCAGCTATATCATGGCGACCAGTTTTAGTGGTGGAGAAGCCGGAGTACCCTGAGAGAACCTTCGACCATGGGCAAGCAACTAGTAAACTTTATCACTTGCGACTGCGAGTCGAGTGCACTCTTTTTTGTAATTTACAAAGCCGGGCGCGAACCCACGCCGTATTGGTGATAGGCTTGTATGAGTTGTTAGGTAATCCAACTGCCTAACTCATTGAGTCACCCGGGCCCTGTTAAAAAGAAATGGTCCACAGACTCGATGTAGTTTCCACAATCACAATTACAAGAGGCAACTAATTTACATCTAAATAGATCGCATTTAAGGCTACTATATTTTTGACGTAACCGAGCATGTAATATATTAGCAATTCTAATACCAGTAGAAAAATAAAATGGTGTTTTTTCAGGCGTGGCATAAACTTTTCGTAATTCATATTTAAACATTTGTTGGCAAAGAAAATTTCTCAAGTCTGCTGGTAGATTGTTCCAGAGTCTGATGGTACTTGGAAAAAAAGAACCATGGTAAAACCAAAGCCTTCATGGAGGAATAGTCAGGTTTCTAGAGTTTCGTAAATTGTAGTTATTTGTTTGACCAGGGAATTCCCTGGTTTGACTAACACGCCTAACTGAAAGTTTTTCCCATCCAGTTTCCTTATAAATAAACAATAAGCTTGCATAACACGTTAAATCGATTACTATACGTGCGGCTTCAAGATGATTTTTTTCAAGTCGTTCCGAGTCGACGAGAGTGCAATTATTCCAATCCTCTCCTGCATATACTTAAAGTGGACGTATATAAGTTAAATACATAGTTTCAAGGAGATTTCGAGATACATTAAATTTAAGTTTTCGCAGAAATGCCACTTATTTGGATGTTTTTTCAGTAATAGTATGTATGTGCTTTGACCACTTACAATCTGCACTTAAAGTGATATCTAAGTGCTTTTGACATTTTACCAGATTAATTCTAGTATTTTCTATCAAAAAGAACAAACCAGGAGGTATGTCTGTAGTATTAAAATAGACAATGTCAGTTTCAGTAGGGTTAAGTTTGACTAATCACTGTTTGGACCACTCGGAAATATCAGTATTTACCATGTTGCATAAACTCTTCATTTCAAGCGATTTTTCTCCTATAGATTTGTCATCTACAAACAATCTGCACAAACCTTGTTGTTATGTAGTGATAGACTTGTTCTCCACCATTAACGACGGGTGATGATCTCATTTGTGCAATACTTGTTTTTCCTACATATTTTATTATGTTCACTTTTTTAAATAAACATTTGTGCACATTCCCGATTTGATTCTTAAATAACACGAGTCAAAATCAGCTAAGGTCACCTATGTCTGAGGGAGGATAACCTTTGATTAATATCACGATAGTCAAAATCAGCTAAGGTCGCCTATGTCTGAGGGAGGAGAACCTTAGATTAATAACACGATAGTCAAAATCATCTAAGGTCACCTATGTCTGAGGGAGGAGAACATTAAATTAATAACACGATAGTCAAAATCAGCTAAGGTCACCTATGTCTGAGGGAGGAGAACCTTAGATTAATAACACGATAGTCAAAATCAGCTAAGGTCACATATGTCTGAGGGAGGAGAACCTTAGATTAATAACAGTAAACAATCACTCATTATAATCTGCATTTGATCAGTAGGTAAACCCACACTGTTCTCCTTTGTACTTAACTGCTTGTTTGTGTGTACATAGCAACGTTCCGAATTCGATTGGTTGCATAATGGGTTGTAAACGATTAGGGCGGTCTTTGCAATGTTTAAATGTTATAAATGAATGACATAGCTTATATACGTGGGGAACACATTGAAGGCAGTCAAGGTATAGTAACTAGAAGAAAATGTACTTATTATCTTTTAGTATATAAATATATGCGTAAATTTGTTTGTTTTCGGAATGATATATTTTAATAAGCATATGCCAATGAGCATATAGTGATTAATTTGCGCAGTCTTTTTTTTTTTTTTTTTTTTTTTTTTTTTATAGAATTTTCAAGATAAAAAACACCAGAATTTTGTTTATTAAGATAAATAAATATATGCGTATATTAATATACAAATATATAAATATGTTTGTTTTCGGAATGATATATTTTATTATCCCGGGTTTGAAAATTATAACAACTTTCGATTGGTTAAAACACCGGGTGAAAAAAACATATTCCCGGGTGTTGCTAGGCCATATTACCGGGTGTAGCTAGCCATTAAACCAATCAAATGTTGTTACAATTTTCAAAACGGGGATAATATGATGTTAAAGGCTCGCGACGTTGCGCTCCAAAATCAAATTTAGTTAATTTTGGCTATATATTGAATATAAAGCTGTTACTTTGATCAACTGTAGGGTTCTACCAAAGGTAGTACCCTACACTGGGTAAAAAACACTCGAAACTTTCATATTTTTTACTTATTCTTTCCAAAACCAATGAAAACGTCACTTTTACGTGGACCGTCGGGTTCCAAAATGTCTTATTTTTGACAATAACCGGGGATAAGTTCGTTATCTACGTTCCTATCCGTATATATGGAGATTTTAACACCCTTCAGTAGCCTGTACCCCCTTCGGCTGCGCCTAAGGGTGTACTTGGCCACTTCAGAGTGTTAAAATCTCCATATCTACGGATAGGAACGTAAATAACTTATATTATCACATATTTCGTTGCAATATGTTCGTTTTTGCATGTCCAATAATAGCGAAAGATCAGAGTTGGTTATTTGCATATGTGTAACGACCGGAAGTAAACTAGCCATAAATTCACCCCTAGGCTGATAACCCATATCAGAGACGTCTCGTGCAAAAAAAACCCATAATAGTGCGTCTCGTGCAAGTTACTTCCTGTATTTTCGGTGACGTCTGTTTATAAACATTACCTGACACACAACGTTGAGTGGGAGATATGAATCTCATCACGGTTCACGAAAAATACTGTTTACTAATCACATTTCACAAATTATGATGATCACACTTCTTGAAGAATATGAAACCCAATGTAAATTGTTAAAAGTACGTTTTTATCCTTATTACAACCCTACTAATCGTGTCAACAAGAATCGGTGGAAGTGACCAGTGTGACAGTAAGGATGTCTGTAATATTAATAAATCGAGTTGAGAGGGGAAAATTGTCGTCCAGAAGACCACATTAAATAAAATCACAGAAACGTTAGATGATAGATGATTATATCACGGAGAACGTAAAATGATTTTGAATGAAAACGATTCAGGGGCAATTCCCTCGTCATAGTTCACGATAAATAAAATAAACGACACTAAAGAATAACAACTATACTTTCTATGTTTCAAAATGCCTTCATATGAAATGTTGCCATTAATATTTATGGGGTAGAAATGATCGTGTTTGAGAATAGTGTTCTGAAAATGTATCTGTTGAATACAAACTTAAGTTTTCATATAAATTCATTTAATTATTTCATTTTGTTTATTTGTTTCATAAAACAATTTATCGGAAGTATATGATAAAAAAATTAATACATGACCTTTTCCATATCATCCCTGCTATCATCCCTCGACCCATATCAGCCCTCGACTGTGTCTCGGGCTGATATGGGGCTCCCGAGATGATACCCGGGCTGATATGGTCATGTATTAATCTCTATTTATCACATATTTATAAGTAATAACGTCAATTTTGCTCACACGTACACACCGAAGTGCCACAGCGATATCAGCCCATGGGCAGATATCGGAGCAAAACTCTGATAACATGATATCAAGCCTCTTTATAAATAGAACAACATGATGTCAAGCCTCTTAATAAATAGAACAATGAATGCCTTTTTCCATATCAGGACTGTTATCATCCCTCAACCGATATCAATCACTCATAGTTTTGTGTGTATGTATGTGAAGTTAATTTTTTTCCTTTTAACCCTTTGATTGCGACGTTACGGAGCAAAACTCTGATAACATGATATCAAGTCTCTTTATAAATAGGACAACATGATATCAAGCCTCTTTATAAATAGAACAATGAATGCCTTTTTCTATATCAGGACTGTTATCATCCCTCAACCGATATCAATAACTCATAGTTTTCTGTGTGTGTGTGTGTGAAGTTAATTTTTTTTTCTTTTTAACCCTTTGATTGCGACGTTACGTGTATAATCGTAACTTCATGTGCGGTATAATTCCTGACGTTATGGCTCTTTCAGCAGAGTGACGTCATTTATTTCTTGAAGTCATTTTAACAGCAATGTGACGTTACTTTATTCGTCTCTTTTTAATATTAAGGATGTTCTATATGTGCCATATTTGTATCTAACTTCAAAATTGTGTAATCTAATTATAGCGTATTTGCGTAACTTATTCTTAAAGAAAATAAACGTAAATGTCTTTCCTAAGGGACATATATGTCCCTAGCGCAGTGAAATGGTTAATTCAATGTTGAAATATGTGATAAATAGATTAATGCATGCCTTTTTCCATATCAGAACTGTTATGGAAAAGGGAATGTATTAATCCATAAATAACGTATATGCCAATGAACATAATTATAGTGATTAATTTGCGCAGTCATTTTATAAAATTTTCAGAATAAAAAAAACTTTTTCAGGATTTTAAGCAAAATCAGAATAATTTCGGGACTATTACTAAAACTAAATATTTTCAGGACTTTTAATAATATAAATAATTATGTAGAGATTAATACATGACCTTTTCCATATCAACCCGGGTATCATCAATAAACAATAATAAAAATTAGAAAAAAATAAATTAAGAAAAAACAAGAAAAAAACAAAAACTGCACAGACTCGATTCCACTTAAAAAGACCACCCATTGTCACAAATATGTCGTGATCAAAATTCTAATAAGACAACCCTCTTTACAGAAGATTAATACTGAAGATAAATCATCAAGAGATACTGCATTGTATATTATTGTTACCAAGACAACAATACTAGATTTTGAAATACAATATGTTTTTGTCCAGAGTAAGAATGATTTGTAAAGCATAGACAGATATGTAAATTAATTTGGAAAATGACAGGACATGAAACACTGAAAATTGTTGAGAAGACTGGAAAAGAGGTACTCATTTGACAGGCCAAGGATTCATTCACCCTGCCAATATTTAAAAAAATAAATATTCAAAGGAAAGTAAAAAATGTTGCCATAGGGTTAATAAGGGGTTAATAGGGGGAATATCAATGTACTCCAAGTCCATAAATAACGCTTAATGTAGAAGTTGTCCTGTTTTTTGTCAGTATTGAGTGAATAAACTAAGCAGGAATATAATTTATTGCCGTATTTTATGAAAAGAACAAAATATATCAGTACATTATAAGCACATACAATATTATTATAAAGTTATTTAATGGGAGAGCATCAAAATATTTTTCCCGAGGTATTGGAAAAGACCAAAGTGTTCTATTGTCTGAGGTCAACGACCGAGGTATTGGAAAACACCAAAGTGTTCTATTGTCTGAGATCAACGACCGAGGTACGGGAAAAGACCAAAGTGTTCTATTGTCCGAGGTCAACGACCGAGGTACTGGAAAAGACCAAAGTGTTCTATTGTTCGAGGTTAACGACCGAGGTACTGGAAAAGACCAAAGTGTTCTATTGTCTGAGGTCAACGACCGAGGTATTGGAAAACACCAAAGTGTTCTATTGTCTGAGGTCAACGACCGAGGTACAGGAAAAGACCAAAGTGTTCTATTGTCCGAGGTCAACGACCGAGGTACTGGAAAAAACCAAAGTGTTCTATTGTCTGAGATCAACGACCGAGGTACTGGAAAAGACCAAAGTGTTCTATTGTCTGAGGTCAACGACCGAGGTACTGGAAAAGACCAAAGTGTTCTATTGTCTGAGATCAACGACCGAGGTACTGGAAAAGACCAAAGTGTTCTATTGTCCGAGGTTAACGACCGAGGTACTGGAAAAGACCAAAGTGTTCTATTGTCTGAGGTCAACGACCGAGGTACTTGAAAAGACCAAAGTGTTCTATTGTCTGAGGTCAACGACCGAGGTACTGGAAAAGACCAAAGTCTTCTATTGTCTGAGGTCAACGACCGAGGTACTGGAAAAGACCAAAGTGTTCTATTGTCCGAGGTCAATGACCGAGGTACTGGAAAAGACCAAAGTGTTTTATTGTCTGAGGTCAACGACCGAGGTGGTAGTCATTCCTATGAGACTAGGGCACTTTTTAACATTGTTCTCTATGGACAACCGTGAGGAGGGAATTTTGGTTGTGACGTCATTTAATCATTTTATAAATCTCTATAGCATTACAGCCGTTTTAAATACTGTCCTAGTTAAAACGATGGCAATTTTATAATTGGTGATTTGGGCAATGTTCTATATCCGTAATTGCCACTAGAGATGTGGGCATTAATTCATTAATTAACTTTGCTCATGTTTAATTAGCATCCAGCCTTTCAGAAAAAATGTCTATGATAAATGTTTTTACCTCTGGGGGGATTAAAAGTATGCGTATACCATACATGCTTGCTCATTTGGAGGATTATATTTATCTGAGTGTCCTGCAGGCTATATATAGATAAGACTACAAACAGGATACATCTGCTTCTGTTTCTGCCTCATAATGGCCACCATCAACTTGCTGATTGTGATGCCATGTCGAAAGCGTGCGCAGTTCCAAATATATAAAATACTACCAGGTGGCAGTAGTATATACAGTTAAAAACTATTTACACTTGTTTGCATCTAATCTTTCATGGCAGCCATTTTCGCCTTGAAAGTGGTAAGTGATCCGGCGCATACAATATCTGGTTTAAGTGAGTTCCAATCCCTGATGGTGTGCGGGAAGAATGAGAACTTTCTGTAGTCACTGTTGGAATTTGGTATTTGGAACGATAGGCTGTGCATGTTCCTGGAAAATCGACACGGTGGTGTTAGTCTGTTCTCCGTACTAATTTCTACTTCTTTGCTTTTTTATTTTGCATAGCATGTTGAGTCTTGCTTCCTTCCTTCTACGATGTAGGGTTTTCCATTTTAGTGTGTCTAGCATGGTGTCTACACTGGATCTATTCCCATGTTTACTACAAACGTATCTCGCCCCTCTGCGCTGGACCATCTCAAGGGTATGTATGTCCTTCTGCGTATACAGATCCCATACTGTCGATGCGTATTCAACTATAGGTCTTACAAGTGAGTTGTACGCATTTTATTTTGTCGTTGTTGATCCGATGTTTAGGTTTCTATGCAGGAATCCAAATATTTTGTTGGCTTTGCCACATATGCTGTTGATGTGGTTTGTCCATCGGAGGTCTGATGTAATGAGACAGCCAGGGTATTTTGCATTATTCACAGATTTTAGAGTCTGGCCATCTAGTTTATATTCGAACTTGATGGGGTTAGCTTTTTTGCTGATGGTCAGTACGTTACACTTGTCTGGAGGAAATTCCATTTTCCATTTTTTCTCCCATATTCCGAGCTTGTTGAGGTCCGATTGTAGATCTACTGCGTCGGCCTCTGATGTTACTGCCAGGTAGGCTATGGTGTCGTCAGCAAATAATCTTACAATTGATTTGAGACCGCACGGCATGTCATTTATATAAAAGGAACAATGAAATGAAGGTCCTAGTACAGAGCCCTGAGGTACTCCGGAGTCTACATCGATATAGTTGGATTTTTCTACGTCAACAACTACAGCTTGGGATCTATCAGACAGGAAGTTTTGTATCCATGTATTGGTTTTTTCACGGATTCCGTAGTGATTAAGCTTATGAACAAGGAGACTGTGACTGACTTTATCAAATGCTTTTGAGAAGGCCATAATGAGTACATGGGTTTTTTAACCTGCTGACATATTGGTGGTTACTTCATCAATGAATTCGATAAGTTGAGTGTCACAAGTTCTTTTTCTCCTGAAGCCGTGTTGTAATGGATACAGGATGTTATTTTTGTCTGCGTGGTTCATTATATGGCTAGTGATTATATGTTCCATTAGATTGCAGCAGATGCATGTGAGTGAGATTTGTCTATAGTTCTCGGCCTTATGACGGTCACCTTTTTTATAGACAGGACTGACATTAGCTGATCGCCAATCTGGTGGTATTTCTCCTGTTTCCAGTGATTTCCGAAATATTATGGTCAGGATCGGTGCTATTTCTGGTGCCAGTTCTTTTAGAATTTTTGGCCGGATGTTTTCTTGTCCTGCTGCTTTGATGGGGTTTAACTTCTGTAATAGTTTAAGTACTCCTGTGCATGCTATGTTGATTTCTGGAGCACTTTTGTTGCTTCCTCCCATATGACATTTATTTTGGAATTCTTAACGGTACCACCGAACGTTTTCTCAATCAGGGTTTTAAATTAAAACTTTGAATAAATTAAATGTAATAAATATACCGCCGAGCATATTAAAAACTAAAACTTTATTCGACAAAAACAAAAAGAATTTGTATATTTTATTTAGTGTTCGCTATTACTTTATATAAACGTTAAAATTCTTAATCAAGACCGCCGAACTTTTTTTTTACCACCGAACATATTTATTGCATCACGTGTCGGCTGACTTCTGTGATAATCACCAATTATCCTGTTCAATCAGGGTTAATCAATAAATAACAGAACGATTGATTTACTAATTGCGGGTAAACTGACGACTTGTGAGCTTGCTATTTTTCCTTTGATAAAAAAAATATTTCACACAATCCCATTGTTTTGGTCTAAATACGAAAATTGTTGTGTAAACTATAACTGTTGGCTTCTATTCAATCTACAGCATTTTGAGTAAATTCTGAAATATTAAAAAAAACTTCTTCTTTTCTCACTTTCATTTTTAAAAGCGTATACAACATAATTCTATTTTAACGACATTTATAAGATTAATAAGAATATCAAATAACTCTTTTATTCAGATATTTATATTCCTCTCAAACTGTTAAATTTCAGTTAAAATATATCTTATTTTTCACTTGAAGGTGTTCGGTGGTATTTTTTTGGTGTTCGGTGGTGTTTGGCGGTGTTCGGTGGTGGTTGGTGGTGTTTGGTGGTAAAAAGACGCACCCTACTGAATGTGTTCGAGCAATAATGTTTAACAAAGTACATTAAGACCATTTAACCAAACTTGAAACAGTCCAATGTCACAGAAATGGCGAAAAGATCGTTTCTATTAGAAACCTGTTAGCATGTAGGTCTTTGTCTCATTGGACTTCACAAATACTCAACGACCCTATGATTAATTATCTAAACCTTTCATGCAAGCAAATGAAATGCAAAAAAGAATCTTTAAATTTATTTAACTCAAAGTTTTATATATCTTTATTCCGATAAACCTTTGTAAGTACAATGATTTTTAGATATACAACTGTACAATAAATAAATACATTAATAAGTATAAATGATGTACAATATTTACAACATGGGGTAGTTATGCATACCTAAGTTAACCAGGAGGACACACAAGTACATGTATCTTGAAAAAACAAGTCATGATTTTTTTTCCAAATCAAACTGCAGAAAACACTCCGTTTATATTTACAATGTAATTGGGGAGAAAACCAAACTGTTTATGGATTTTAATTATTTAGAAATAACCTTTAAAAACAGAACTTGTAATTAACCAAACAAAATTGTTAAGCCAAATTATTGTACGGTTGGAATTTGGGGATTCGGTGATAATAATTGTTTTGAAAAAATCATTTAGAACTTTGCTAACTAATTCTTCATTTAAAACAAACTGTGCTTAATTTTACCATTTACGATGTACACAATGTACTCGTTCAATACCCATTTTATCTAGATATAAAAACTAAAGGATAAAGTTTCCAAGTTGTCGTCAATATCTTATAAACTTTTTGTATAATTATTTTCACATACATGTAGCAACTACATCCACTCCATGCATTAAATATGAACAGACCATATTAGACAATTGTGGTTTATCAAATATTCGGACCTTTCAAGAAATAAACTTTACTATCTATTGCAAATGTAAACTAACGCCTCGGAGATCTTTCCCAAATTCTCCAACAGCAATAAGTTACAGACAAACACAATTTTAAATTGCATTGTAGAAAATTAATTAGTTAGGCTAATTGTTAAATTACAAGGAATAGTAAATGTGATGGGGGGAATCATTCTTTGAAGATAATTTTCGGAAGCTTTAGATAAGCAATTACCGAATTTTTAAAATACATGTATATATATATTTAAATGTTAGCTTTTACTCCTTTAATTTCAGTACAAACGACAAATAAATTCAAAAACCGTTACAATCTACCCAGACAATATAGATTGAATGATAGCCGAAATTAATGCATGTACTTAATATTTTCAAATATGTGTATTTGTTTTTATAAACATACGATTTACGTAATTCCATCACTTCAATCAAATATTTATTTCTATGTAAATAATTTGATCTGTAATAAATGCATGCACTTGAAACTCATTACGATAACAGGATTAATTTAGTTTTATGGCAAGTAGATGTTATTTGGTAAACAAACAATATTTCTACGATTATTATTATACAAATGTGTTTATTTAACAGTCAGTTGTAAATTACGTGCATCACGCTTTTTAAGTTCGGTTGAACGTGTTATATTACTCCCAAAATGAAGTAACAAGAACTTTTAACATCAAATCAAGTAATATTTATTTTTTTAAAACGATTACACAAAATATACGTGTGCTGTGTAACAATCCATGAAGTGCTGTCGTGTTTTCCGCGACGGAGATTTCCACGACAATCCACCACATATCGTGGCTTCCCACTATATAGCGTATTCCGCGACGGAAAACACGCTACACCACGCTGGGGATTGAAAAACCACGCCCACGATATGTAGTGGAAAATCTTGGGAAATGTAAAAAAAAAACACTGTGCCCTCTGTATATTCTATATTTATCGGTTGTGTAGCGTTTGACACATTGCTACCACCACTAACGTGAATTGGAACCCCGTTCATGGCGAGGTGTACTCGATACAACATTATGTGATAAAGTTTGTCAGTGACTTGTGACAGGTCGGTGGTTTTATCAGGGTACTCTTGCTTCCTCCACCAATAAAACTGACCACCACGATATAGCTGAAATATTGTTGAAAGTGGCGTTATACACCATCAGCAAAACCTGCTAGATATACCAACAGACTGTATATATTTTAGTAATGTAAACCTTCCTTAAAGCGTGAACTATAATTGTAAAGTTATAGCCTTTAATACGAATAAGATTTTTCAATGATTTTACAAGATTGTATGTGTCAGGTTTTAACCTTTTAGATTTGTTGATTATGTCACAATAAAAACATGGAGGGTTAACATACATTTGTACGATAAGTAAAAATCAGACATCAATTTTTTATTTGATTTTGAAATTTATTTTTCATCTGTCAGCTAATATGTTAAATTCAGGGGCGGATCCAGGATTTCAAGTTAGGGGGAGGGGGGCACTTAAAAACAATCGCGCCGAGCGGAGGGTTGCGCGAACATTTTTGGGGTATTTTGTGTGAAAAATCACGATTTTACGCAAAAAAAATCATATTCCCCCCCCCCCCCCAGAATCCGGCCCTGAAATTGATTATACAACCGGAGCAGAATTTCATTTTTATATTGCGTAGTTACAAAAAATTAAAGCCTGTTTACTGCAGATTTGTTTAAAGCATGTTGCTATAGATGTTTCTGTTTAATACTTCAATTAACTAAAGTTGTTGTTTCGATAGAATTAAAACAAAAAGGTATTTGATCAATTTTTATAATTTTTAAAGACTTTATGTAGATGATTCGTTTCTTTAAAAAAAAACGTACCGCGTCTGTTGTGTAATGGTCAGCGTGTTGTGCACCAATGCAGCCCGAGAATCGAATTTGGTATTGTTTTAGTCCGAAATCACAACATCATCTAAGAATTTGGTGCTTGTAATTCATTTCAATTAATCATAATATTACATCTATCTGTTATTTTAGAATGGCAGACCTTACGTTTCCGGTTTTGGCATTACTGGTTTTTGTCTCGAAGATCGGGGCACAAGTAGAGAGCGGCTGTGTAAATAAATTGGTAACATTTAATGCAGGACTTGTACACACTATACCATCTGCTAAAGAAAGGAAGAATGTCTTAAAACTTAAGCTACAAAATATGGATGCCGATGTCGTCTGCTTACAGGAGGTAACTCTTTATATAATAGTTACTGATATGGAGGCCAATATCAGTATAGACAGATTGCCCAAGGGTCGTGGTACGGACCAGTGGAAATGATATTGCCCGAGTCTCGATATCAGTAACTATTGTGTTTATTTACATTGAAGTCCAGACTCTGACACACACAATATAAATGCACAATTTGTTTTTGTGCATGTAGTTTCATTCCCGACTTTTTTCCCGTATTTTTCTTTGTGTTATTACCCAATTCGAGTTGACTACAGCAAATGTTGGAATGGTGTTCAACTTATAATGATAACTCAATGCCGATATAGACCGGTCTATATCAGCATCCCAGTCTCTGTATCGCGGAATAGTGAAGGTCACGTGGAGAGTGTTCAACCAATTAAATGTATGCTTTTTATTCTGATGTATTTATATGATATGACTGACCAGTCAGTTTAGAATGTAGGGTAATTGAAACCATTTTATTTTCAAGGTAGTAAGAAAGGTACATATCTAATAAAGTAGGCAATACACGTTTCTGGAATAACCTTCACCAAGTACGCTCTTTGTATACAAGTTAGAAAGCCTAGAAAGCCAAAAATAACTTAAAATATGTATTATATTTATGATTCATTAACATATAAAAATACGCGTGATTTTTGTTCATTGTAGGTCTTCAGCTCTAAGGATCTCAACGACATCTTGGCTTCCGTTGACTCTGTGTTTCCGTTTTCGTACAGTACCCTGCATGATGAACACGGCAAAGTAGATTATAACGACTGGAATTTCCCGCCTTGCTCATGGTGGACACTTTCGACATTTAAATGCGTTTCCAATAAATGCGATACAACTCAACCTCTCCCGACAATATTTGCATGTGGGATGAAAAAATGTGATTTGTGGAAAAAACTTAACCAAGAATGTTTAACTTGTACTCTTGCGGCAGGCATAAAAGACGTTGTTGGCAAGTGTATTGGAACCTTTACCACTGATATGAATATACCAGGACTGGTACTTCTTAGCAAGAGACCACTACGAAATAGGAAAACAATACCTTTCGTTCCAAACATAAAACAGATCTTTCCTAGATCAATGTTAGTAGCAGATGTAAGTACAAAATCTCGGTTAGGGTTAGGCATATGGTGTTTAACGCCACTTTTTACAATATTTCAGTTATATCGTGGCGGTCAGTTGGATTGGTGGAGGAAATCGGATTACTCGGAGAAAACCACCGACGATTCGAACTCACAACTTCAGTGGTGATATGCACTGATTGCACAGGTAGTTTGTAAATCCAACAACCATACTATCACGATCAAGATGTCTCTTGATGGAATGAGGTCATATACACACAAAAAAAGAAATAAGGTTGTACTATGAATTTAGCAACATATATCTGTTAAATGTTCATATTACCTTGTTATTGCTTGTTTTCGTTTTCAATACGGAAACACTAGCAAGAATAGAAAAACATGAAAACTATTTCTACTGTTTGCATTTTGGCAATTGAATTGTCCAAATTTTCAAGCTTTTCGTATTTTATAGTGTATTTCATTTGTGTGATGTTTGGTATTCTCTGCTATCCATTCATCAGTCGATGGCAATGTATATTTTTTATATTAATCTACTTTCATGAAGAAAAGAATATAAAATTACTAGCTTAACCCGAATATATAAAACCCGGGGTTGTCGTGGTCGTGATGGTATGGCAATTGGATTTACAACTACCTATGCAATCATTGCCTATCACCACTAAAGTTGTGAGTTCGAATCTAGGTCATGGCGAGATGTATTCGATACATATTATGTGACAAAGTTTGTCAGTGACTTGCGACAGGTCGGTGGTTTCTCAGGGTACTCCGGTTTCCTCATGTCCGTCATGTCTCTTTATGTAGATTTACCATAAAACATTATTTTCTTAATTCAGGTTTACATATATGTTCATTTCGAAAGATTATTATACTTGGAGTCTTTATTTTTAACAAATAATTTATAACAGTTATAAATACTTTTCTTTCTTTTTTTTTACTTGGGCCATTTTAACTTCACAGGTTGAACGTTTTGGAACTGTATCTTGTACACACATGACGGCAAATATGGGACCAGTTTATTATGAACGTATGTTTGTTTTTATTATTATTAATATCTAATATTGATTCAATAATTTGATAATTTTATTTGTTCATGGCTGGCATGTGATATTTACCACCAGGAGTAAAGTGAGTTTACATATTGCTCCGTGTAGGTAAATGCCACAAAATGGCAGCATTTCGCAACGTATTCTACTTTATTGTGTGAATAGTAGGTTCAATAATGTTGTATATATATATAAACGATGATACAGCACATTCAGTAAATACCTCCTGTAGTTTTAGTTTCATGAACATCATTTTCATAAATTTTTCAAGTCCTGTGTCTAACCCATTTGACGTTTGTTATGACAATAAAATATATTAATCTGAACATTAATTTCCACCGAAAATACATGTACAAAAATGTATTAGAAATACATACGAAAAACGGTATTTTTTTCCGATCTTAACTATTAAAACTATTAGAATGTTTATAAAGGAGTAAAAAGCCATTGTTTAACGTTGGTTGGTTGGTTGGTTGGTTGGTTGGTTGGTTGGTTGGTTTGGTTTATGGTGTTTAACGCCACTTTCAACAATATTTCAGTTATATCGTGGCGCGGTCAGTTTTATTGTACCGACCTGTCGCAAGTCACTAACAAACTTTATCACATAATGTTATATCGAGTACACCTCGCCATAAACGGGGTTCGAACTCACGGACGGAAAAGTTCTTTCTTACCTGGGGTTTAGATCAAATGTATTGCCCGGGTCTTTAACTGATTTAGTGCCTTGGTGGGTTTCTGCACCCCAAGCCCACAGCAGGGTGTCAAATATCAACTTTGATATTTGGATTTGTTTTGGGGGGACCATATAAATATCCCATGAAAAATTGCCAACGGACGGCACAATTCTTTATCACTTGTGGTTTAATTCAGAAGTATTGCCCGGGTCTTTAACTGACTTAAGTGCCTGGGTGGGTTTCTACACCTCAAGCCCACAGCAGGGTATCAAATATCAACTTTGATATTTTGATTTTTTTGGGGGAGACCCTATAAATATCCCATGAAAAATTGCCAACGGACGGCAAAGTTCTTTCTCACTTGGGGTTTAGATCAAAGATATTGCCCGGGCCTTTGACTGACTTAAGTGCCTTGGTGGGTTTCTGCACTTCAAGCCCACATCAGGGTGTGTTGGGGGGGTTCCGCACCTCAAGCCCACAGCAGGGTATCAAATATCAACTTTGATATTTTTATTTTTTTGGGGGAGACCCTATAAATATCCAATGAAAAATTGCCAACGGACGGCAAAGTTCTTTCTCACTTGGGGTTTAGGTCAAAGATATTGCCCGGGCCTTTGACTGACTTAAGTTCCTTGGTGGGTTTCTGCACTTCAAGCCCACAGCAGGGTGTCAAATATCAACTTTGATATTTGAAAAAAAAAATTGTGGAAAGGGGGAGGGGCTCTATAAATATCCCATGAAAAATTACCAACGGCAAAGTTCTTGTCCACTTGGGATTTAAATCAAAGGTATTGCCCAGGCCTTTAACTGACTTAAATGCCTGGGTGGGTTTCTTCACCTCAAGCGCACAACAGGGTGTCAAATATCAACTTTGATATGCATTGAAATGCCATGCTCTGGGAAATTCCCTACTCTACAAATAGCAACGTCATTCCAGGAATTTCCGTATTGATAGGTCATGCATCAAGACCTCCATAAAGGATTCAAATACAACTAAATGCAACCAAATTTGGGCTAACAAAAATCCTTACATATTTACCTGCAACTACCATTGTTTATGCCATTCCATTTAATATTTTTGTTCAAAATACAACAAAGCGAAAGGAACTTTTTTTTTTTTAAAGGATTACTTTTGTATATGTTCTAAGCTCTGATTGGTGAATTAAATTGGTGATTTGACACCTTTAAATGCACAATTTAAAAAATAGATATAGCATAATAATAGTATTTATTAAATAAATGTGACACGCTCATGCGGGATTTAGATTTTGTTTATTTTTCATGAAACTTATTGTTATATTTTTCTAATGTTCTATATTTACATTATTTAAAAGATTTATGAGATGTCTTCTTGTGAAGGGGGAATCTTTGGACTTTATTTTGTTTGACAAAACGCTGTCCAAATTATTTACCGGTTTACATGAAAGTATATTATTTGTTTAATCTGTGTTTATTTAAAGTTTTTTTGTAAGCTCGCTATCCGAAAAATATTTATGTCTTCGTTATTTAGCCCAGTAAAGAACAGAAATATTTTATGTTCGGGAGAACATGTGAAATAAAACGTAAAATGTATCTCCCGAGTCTTTTACTCACCGAAGTGTCAAATGTTAACTTAGTATTGTGTGGGCGCGAGGGGGGGCTCTAGAAATAATTCCTGTAATCCCAGATGTCGATTCATTGTGTTGAGTTTGCATTTACAGTAATATATATCTTTAAAAGTCCATTTTACTCTTAATAGTTTTTTTTTGGTTTTGAGACATATCGCCTTAGTGGTCGCTAGCTTGAGCGTGGTTTTATTTATGGAGTTTAACACCACTTTCAATAATATTTCAGTTATATCGTGGCAGTCAGTTCTATTGCTAGAGTTTAGCGGAGTACCCGGGGGAAAACCACCGATCTGTCGCAAGTCACTGACAAACTTTATCACATAATGTTGGATCGAGTACATCTCCCCATGAACGTGGTTCGAACTCACAACTTTAGTGGTGACAGGCACTGATTGCCCAGGTAGTTGGCAATCATCACGACCACGACGACCCCTAAATCAAACTGATCTTGTGAACATGACTAGTACTTTCTCTTTCTTTTTAGATTAATTATTAATATATTAAAAATATATTATTTTAGCGAATATGGTCGATCCGGGTCTGGGGCGCTGGACATAAGGTTAAGTGATTGGTGCTGCAGTGTATCAATTAGGGCTGCCTATCAATTATGTGAATTCAAATCTCGTCGAGGGAGAACTAAGAAAAATTGTCAGCTCAAAAATTTAATTCTGGCACTGCTGGATTGATTTTACAGACTTACATTGTATATATGTACTATGTATACCCCGGTTTTTCGAATTAAACGGTTACAATCAAGCACGAAGCCATGCATGCAATATCACATCTAGGTCGTCGATTACTGTGTAGACCTTTGAGAGTAATACAACTATAGCCAAAATTTAAAGTGTGCAATATCTCATATCTGCGTGTTTTATTTCATAGTATTTATAGCTGTTGCTTATATTCTGGTATATAAACAATAAAAAGATCAAAGGAAAAGAATGCATTCATGTTACAAGTTAAACTCTTTAGGGGCGATCGTGGTCGTGATCGCATGGTAACTGGATGTATAACTACATATGCCATCAGTTCCTATCATCATTAACTTTGTGAGTTCGAATCCTGCTGAGACAACATTATGTGATATAGTTTGTCAGTGACTTGCGACAAGTCGGTGATTTTCTCCGAGTACTCCTGTTTCCTCCACCAATAAAACTGACTGCCATGATATAACTGAAATATTGTTGAAAGTGACGTTAGACACCACAACCATGACTCTAAAATCTGTAATGTAAATCGATATTTTACTGTTATTATTTTCCCTCATAAGAATCTGCGTGTTAATGAAACAAATATGCCTTTATCGTTGAACAGTTGTTTTAAAGTCTTCCTGTTTATCACATACGTTTCACCACATTTTTCAAAAATTTTTTTATTGTGAAGCCATTTCTAAACGGATTTTGATCATTTTTGCACCAGAAGAAGCAGAAATATTTAAAGATTATTTGTTTATTTTAGCATGATTTTACGTTAGATTGCCTTTATTTTGTTATGATTTAAAGACAATTTTTGTTTTCTGACGTCAAATTTGCTATATATTTTAACAAAAATAAAATCGGAAAAATCAACATTTGTGTTTAAATCACCAGAAAACAGAAACCATGCAGACAAAAATTACTATCAGATAAACAAATAAAATTCAAAGAATTCTGCGTGTCTTGAAATAAATTTCATAAAAATCTGCCCAGAGATAGCTTTAAAATATTTTTTGTTGTTGAAAAAATGAGGTTTTATATGAAATATATAGTAAAAAATCGAAGGTGACGAATACTTATGTCCATGGACTGTACTATAGGTTTATTGATATTAATATAAATTATTTCAGCCGCGCTTAGAGACACATTTTCAAGCTGGGAAGAACAAAATATGCACGACACAAAGTTCATCATCGATTATTTCAAGAACCGCAGCGTTGTTATAATGGGTGACTTAAACACAGGGCCAAAAATTGTAGACAAGAACATAACTGCTGAATTTGAAGGTAAAGTATTATTCACAAAATCTGATAAAATTTAGTCCATTGCTACAATTTTAACCCATCCGACTAACGACCATTTGAGTTTTTGCCCATTTTTCGTTCTTTAATAATTCATGTTTAAACATATTTCGTGAAACTGTAGTGCCAACAAAAATCAATTTTCGCCGGAATGATATTTATGAAATCATCTACATGTATAACATATCCTCATTGGTCTCCATATGACAAAAAGCATAGCCGACATTAACAATTTCTATAAAACTTACGTCCTTATGGGTTGTAATTACCTGGTGCAAATATTTTATATAGTATGTTCTCCACAGAAACACCTATAATTTCGTATTACGAAAACATCGTACATTGTATATGTACTCAATTTTTGTTTCTGATTAGTGGAAATTTAAAAGTCTTCCTCTCTGAAACTCTTAAGTCCAAATTATTTACTACGTAGCAAATGTGATGTTTGTAACATCCTCTACAAAGATTCCTCATTTCATTTTGATCCTTCAAAAAACATGGCTGCATTTTTTCTGATTGGCTGAAACTTTAAAAAAAAAATCCTCTCCTTTACTCAAAAGCTAAAATTCTAAATGATGTTTAACTTAGTACAAATTATATTTGTGATGTCCTCTACAAACATCAATCCTTTCGTCTTGATGGTAGTGTAATGGTTAACGTGCCTGCCCGAGTGCAGTAGATCGTGCGTTCGAGACTGGGTTGGGTCGAACCACAAACTATGAAATTGGTATGTGTTGTTTTTTCGCTAAACACACAGCACTAATACACATATACATGAACGCCCCCTCTCCTGGCTATGTACAGACAATTCAATAAAAAGTCGCGAGAACTCCACTCTTAGTGAGTGGGTAAAGTTAAACGGCAAATGGGAATTTTCTTTAGCCATATCATGCCGAGAACAAGCTACATTCGATGAGATGGTGATGGTATCCGTACTAGATCAACACCTTTATTTGCAATTTTATGGTGTTAGCTCACTGAAACAACAATCCGCGGGTAGACATGTCGTTTGGACATATTATTCTTATTCCGAGCCAACCAGTCTTTGCTTCGTACTCCTTAATGGTGCGTGCTTAGCTGAGAAACAACAATTTACAATTTCATAATCTTTGGTTCGATCCCATCATGGCTCGAACCCACGATCTACCACGCTAACTATTACACCGCCGATGCGCTTCCTTCTTAGGGAAATAATGCAGTCATGAAAGTGTTCTGAATGCCAGCCCCCACATATAAGTGAGTGAGCATGGTTGTTATGAAGGTATCTTGAACTTTGTATATAATACATTTACGTCGTGACACATAAGTTGTCATATGTATAATATTGTTCTATTAAAGAGAGACGATGGCCTCATACTTCATTTAAATATTAACCGCATCGGTGTCGTAATGGTTAGCGTGCTCACCTCGAGTGCGGTAGATCGTGGGTTCGAGCCCCGATCGGGTCAAACCAAGAATATAAAATTGGTATTGTTGCTTCTCCGCTAAGCACGCAGCATTAATGACTGGTTGGCTCGGAATCGGAATAATGTGTCCGAGTGCAGCAACATGTCTACCCACGGACTGTTGTTTCAGTGAACTAGCACTATAAAAATCCAACTCAACGTGTTGGTCTAGAGCATAGCGGACCTCATCATCATCTCATTGAAAATTAACTTGTTCTCGCCATGATATAGCCGAAAAATTGCTGAATTGGCGTTAAGCAACAATCACTCACTCACCCATTTAAATTTTAAATATTACACGGGGTCATCGTTAGACATGATAAGCAAACAATAGTCTACTTTTAACCAAAATATAATAGCTATATCATAATAAGTTATACACCTATGGAACGCCAGAGCAAATATACATGACTTAGTTTCGTCACTGGCGTACATTCCTTCAATAGGAGAGGTCTACCTTTATGTGAGAAGATGTAGTACTCAAGATAACAGATCAATGAGTGTCACGTGGTTTGTTGAATTCAGAAATGCTAGTGGCAGGAGATGCTAACAAATGTTGTGTACGTTTGTGGACATAGTTTCTCAATCATAATACACATTAACAAATTTAAAAATTAAACGTTGTGAGTTCGAATCCCGCTCATGGCTAGTTGTACTCGATACAACATT
The DNA here is from genome assembly GCA_002080005.1 of Gigantidas platifrons. Classification (NCBI taxonomy): domain Eukaryota; kingdom Metazoa; phylum Mollusca; class Bivalvia; order Mytilida; family Modiolidae; genus Gigantidas; species Gigantidas platifrons. The sequence goes on from MJUT01011691.1 coordinate 61,451, forward strand.
ATGTGTTAAAGTTTGTCAGTGACTTGCGACAGGTCGGTGATTTTCTAGAGGGGTAGTCCGGTTTCCTCCATCAATAAAACTGACCGCCACGATATAATTGAAATATTGTTGAAAATGGCGTTGAACACCATAACCCTAACCCCTTACTCAATTATTTTAACAATATGTTGTATTTATTTCAGATTCATTCGGCTTGTTTACTTCTAATGGATATAAATCTCCATATGTGACACTAGTTGGCAAAGGAACTTACACTGACCAGAACCCTTACGCTTCAGTCCAGCCATATGCTACAATTATTGACCATGTTCTACACAAAGGAGGACATAAAGCCGTAGATGCTAAAGTAAGATATGTTTTCAGTAAACAGTTATCGTGTCCCAAAAGTTTGAAGATACCAAAAAGAGTAGTAAGAAGCCGTAAATCAACGGACAAACAATACAATGACCAAACGAAAAATGACAAAGAATATCTGTGTCACAAATGACCACGGATAAGTTCCACTTGTCGTAAACACTTCCCGGTCCTTTTCTCATTCATGACTTATCACCGGGTTTATAACTATATTAAGACTATTGTCACTAGTGAAACAGGAGATGCTTACCCTTCCGGAGCACCCGAGTTCACCCCCGGTTTTTTATTGGAGTTCGTGTTACTCTATCTTTAGTTTTATATGTATGTTTTAGAGATCGTTGTTTGTCCTGTTGTACTTTTTCTTTTGGTCATTGTGCTATACGATTCTGATTACACCTTTGGTATCTTCAAACTCTTCTTTTAGAAACAGTCACCCCACTAAAACCATGAACGGTAAGCAGTCCCTGAACCGCTAGTGGTACACATCGTGTTACTTTTGTTAACAACATCACTCAACACTAGAAAAAAAGATATTGCCATAATGAAACTAATTGTGATTTAAAATATGATGTTCATTACACCGATGCCAGTTACAAACCAGAATTACTCGGTGAAACGAATCTGATATTCACATGTAAATGACAACCCACCATTCTGGCTTGTTAATGGTCCGTCCAAACCAAAAAATATGGAGTGCTGTAGATCGTGGGTTCGAGCCCCTGTCGATCAAGCCAAAACCTGGAATGATGTCAATCATGGGTACGAGCCCCTGTCGTGTGAAACCAAAACCTCGAGTGCTGTAGATCGTGGGTTCGAACTGCTGTCGTGTCAAACCAAAGTTATTTATATAGCCTTCATCATGTACCCTTATAGTCAAAAGATTGGAAAGCCAAATACACATAATGTAATGACTGGCCTCAACAATTAATGTAATGACTGGCCTCAACAATTAATGTAATGACTGGCCTCAACAATTAATGTAATGACTGGCCTCAACAATTAATGTAATGACTGGCCTCAACAATTAATGTAATGACTGGCCTC
>MJUT01011691.1:63152-84389 GCA_002080005.1 Gigantidas platifrons
TAATGACTGGCCTCATCAATTAATATAATGACTGGCCTCATCAATTAATGTAATGACTGGCCTCAACAATTAATGTAATGACTAGCCTCATCAATTAATGTAATGACTGGCCTCATCAATTAATGTAATGACTGGCCTCATCAATTAATGTAATGACTGGCCTCATCAGTTAATGTAATGACTGGCCTCATCAATTAATGTAATGACTGGCCTCATCAATTAATATAATGACTGGCCTCATCAATTAATATAATGACTGGCCTCATCAATTAATGTAATGACTGGCCTCATCAATTAATGTAATGACTGGCCTCATCAATTAATGTAATGACTGGCCTCATCAATTAATGTAATGATTGGCCTCATCAATTAATCACTAGATGTACATTTAAGCGTATTTTACTAACGTAATAAACAACTTTTATTTGTTTCAGAGAATACTAGATGATATAATAGATGACATTGGTGGTCCACTGTCTGATCACTATGGTGTTGAAGTTTCATTGGTAAAAGATGGTGCTACCCAATAAGTCTGTGTCGAATGTTTCAATGATAATGCACTCTATGTTGTCATGGTTACAAGATTCCTATGTGATATCACAAATAAAGTATATTTCTAGCATAATATTTACATTTGTTCATGCATTCAAAAATTGCAATGTTCGTGGTACTGATAAACATATAGATATATGGCTAGAATACAAATGAAAGTAAAGTGTTACCATATTTATCTGCTATGAACAAAACACAAACAATCTTATTTTAGTCCAGAGTTTGCTTAGTTAGGTTTGGTTTGATTTGGCTTATGTTGTTTAACGCCACTTTCAACAATATTTCTGTTATATCATGGCCGTCAGTTTTATTGGTAGAGTAAACTGGAGTACACGGAGAAAACCACCAACCTCTCTCAAGACACTGACAAACTTTATTTGGTCCAGACAATGACAACACAAATACCAAATAGATTAACACATCTGTGAATTGGATACACTGATAACACGTGGTGAATTGGATACACTGATAACACGTGGTGAATTGGATACACTGATAACACGTGGTGAATTGTTGTACATTTACCTGTGTGTTTGAATTATATTCAAGTAATTATTAATTTTAACCAATTTTAATGTACAGATAAATTTTCTTTTCACACCAAAATAAAACCCAAAAACGTGCATTTGACTTCTGAAAACTCAACTGCTATGAATATAATTCAAACAGTTTATAAAACAACATATAGAAAATGACAGCCATCATTTTACCTTTCTTATAATCATAATCCTCAGAGGGAAAAAAAGAGTCTATGAAAACGTGTGACCCGACCTTGTCTTAAAAAACAATCGAACATTTAAAATGTGAACACGTTGCTCTTTACAATTATATATTCTGCATTTTAACATGACGTACAAGTATCGATAAATGGAGGGGCCGTCGTGATCGTGATCGTATGATAGTTGGATTTACAACTACCTATACTATCAGTGCATATCACCACTACAATTGTGAGTTTGAATCCCGCTCATTGCGAGGTGTAAATGATACCGGTATAATAGTATGTGAAAGTTTGTCAGTTACTTGCAGCAAGTCGGTTGTCTTCCCTGGTTCTCCACAAAAATAAAACTGAAATGCACGATATATCTGAAATATTGTCGAAAGTAGCGGTAAACACCATAACCCTCCCACCGTTCAATGGAAACAAAATTATAGGAAGCAACAACCACGAATTTACTGTCTGTCTTGCAAATATACAGACAGTGGACAAAAAGTATTCGCACGCTTCCAATTTTCCCTATATATTTCATATAAAACAACAATTTTTCAGAAGCTTACCTGAAGTCAATTCACACCCGATTTCGATAATTTTTATATCAACAAAAACAGAATTTTATGTAGTTTTACTGTATAATTTCAAACATTGCACTTTATGTCAATACCAATATTGCATTAAAAGTAGTATAGCAGTCTACTAACATTTGTCTAGGAATTTGAAGTTGTCTCTCTTAGACTTTGGTAAAGACGACATTCTTCTTAGAATAAAACATTATATTTTTATATTAAAAGACGGCCGTATTTTTAAAAGGATATTAAAGTTCTTTTTGTTTTAAATGAAGACAATTATATTTAATAATGAAATTATATTGATAAAAAAAAGGGGGTACTATAAAACCCAGTTGCTACTTTATAGTGCGAATTTGCGATAGAAATGGATAAAATACCAACGAATTGACTAAATGAGCTAAACAAAAACATAAAAACATTACGATAACAGCAATATTCATGATGACCTCTGATGTTACCCCACTCGTCATGTGCATGTGCAGAAAATGAATGCACGGCACTTGTTTAATTGATGAACATTTAACTATAGTGTGGGATGTATTCTACGTTTTCTACCATCTGATGGCATCATCTGTAGATTAGATAAGACTAAACATTATTAACGATAAATTATGTGTTTTTTATCCCTTAGCACGTGCTAGTCCACGTCCATCACGTTTGTTGTGTAACCAAGCACCGGCACCTGCCAACAATGTATAATTTAAAGCAACGAATTATGTAACATTTAGGAGTTTTGTGAAAAATAAACATATTTATTTTATTGCATACTACTTTTTATATAATTATTTTAAAGCACATTACCAGATTTCAGTTTCAGAGACTGGCGTACTCCACAATCTATTGTCCAAGATCAACTTTTCTACCGCAATCTACTGTCAACTATTAAATTCTCTACCGCAATCTACTGTCAAATATTAAATTCTCTACCGCAATCTACTGTCAAATATTAAATTCTCTAATAAATTCTTCGTGTGAGAAAACAACTGGTGTGTACGAATTATTCAGTACATCTAAGCTATGAAATTATGTTTAATCATACACAGTGTCCGTCGTTGCAACGATCGTATAGATATGGCAGTTTGATTTACTTTTGCAGTCGGTGCCTGACACCGCTTCAATTATATTTCCGTTCAGGCGAGGTATACAAAATACAAGTTTATCGGTCACAAATGACATGTCTGTGGTGCTCTCTGGGTACTCGAAGCTGAAGGCCAATCGTTTTCTTCCTTTTTTTTTCTTGGGGGTGGGTGGTGTATAATATGGTATTTGATTCTTCCAAAAGTCAAGAAATAGAAAAAGAAAGAACGAAACATTAAACTTGTGTATTTCCTTTTTGTAGATCTACATTTGATTTTCGTTGTACTGCTACTTGTGGGTTGGTTTTGATGGTTTGTCCTGTTATTCCCATGAAGCAAACTTATAACAGGAACTTCTTAGGGAAAAACAAGATACTTAGGTTCACGTTCAGTTGTGTAGATGAATACTTCAAGATTTTGTGAGAATGATGATTGCATCAATCCTATTATACTTGAAAGGTTACCACATACACATCATGCTCTGCGTCTGCTTCATACCGTGACATAAGTGTAGATATTGACAAGAGAGAACGAAACTTTACGACAGGAGAGATTGTTAAATATTCACATTGAACACTCCTCCATTTGTATGCAGCAGTATAAATATCTCAGCAGAAATGATATTCCAGAGTTTATATTCCTATTAGGATTTTTTTTGGATAGAGGTTTGGTGTTATCGAGGAAATTAGCGAACCAAAGGTTCCTAGTGGTTAATCTGAAGTCACCACTTTGACAGTTTTAGTGTCGGCACCATGACTTGGTTAACCATTACATGCCACAAACATTCGGTAAGACGACATGAGTTCAACTACTGTGTTTCTTGCGGCTTGTGTTGCTCAATCGTTAGTTTTCTGTGTAGTGTGTTATAGACCATTGTTTGTTGTTTTGCCCATTTTGTTTTGCCATTGTATTGTCTATCCTTCGATTTCTGCTGCTGATTACGTCTTTGGTATCTTCAAACTGTTTTGCAGCTATATCATAAATAAGGGTAATAACAAAATTACCGAACACCGAGCAATCTTCCAGAGGAAAGTCAAAACTCATAAATCAACAAACAGACAAAATCAGTCAACAACCGGAAAACTGGGAAAACCGCAATGGCCCTGACTTGGTACATGGCGAGAACCATCTACATTTCGATGAGATGATAATGATAATGATGGCCTACACGCTTAGTTAGATTTTTATATACTAGCTCACTAAACAACAGTCAGCTGGTACACATGTCGCTCCACTCTTGACACATTATCCTTATTCCAAGCCAACCAGTCTTGACTTGTTCTCCATAATATGCTGCGCCTTTAGTGCAAAAGCAACACATACCCATTTTATAGCCTTTGTTTTACCGGACCGGGGCTCGAACCCATGATCTACCACACTGCAAGCGAGCACGCCTAACCGTTTGACTACAGATACGGTTGTAAAGTATACAACACAATGGTATCACTAAAGATATAAATAAGACATTTGATCTCCAGCTTAAAGTATTTTATTCTATTATTTGTAACAAATTCTATTTCTAAATATGATATACAAATTTATAAACTACTAGCTAGATATGTACATATATAATGGACTGATTTTGATAAGATGGAGAAATATTCTCCAGGACACATATACAACAACATCAATACAACATCAAGCAAAGGGGAGTTACAATGGTGTTTGCATTGTCCCTAAGCGTGTTATATTTAAGTGAGCGGTCATGTATATATGCGTTACGCGTATTGATTTTGCACTTGTCTACAAATTTTCGATTAGATTTTGGAACTGTTCCGGTAGTGTGAGTACTGTTTTGTTTTTTTTTCATTTTATGACGAAAGGCGGAGATATAAATATTTCATTATTATAATTTTATATTTGTTTTAAAATTATATTTATTTATTTATTTGATATTTCTTGTGGGAGAAACGAAAGAAATTTACGTAGAAACACCAGAAAGAGCCGAATATTTCTTTCTTGGTAATAAATCATTTTCACAGATTAAAAATATAATGACAGTACCATAGAGCAATGCAGAAATGTAATTTCTACTGTGAGCTGTACGTTTGTTTGTTTTTTCTCTACAAGCGTCATTCTATTAAGCTTTTACCTGTTTTTTACACTTGATTTATAACCGTAGCCAAAAATACTGTTTGTTTCAAGTTTTATGCACTTACTTCATCCGATTTGTAAAAAAGACACCAAGACTTTAGACAATTAGACAATTCATCTTTTATATTAGATAATTCATCTTTCACAGCAGAATAATATTTTATATACCATCTTAATAATCATATTTACATTATTATTGAATTAAGGGAAATAACAATGCTATTATACAGCAAAAATACACTGACAATGTCTATTTGTTTTTGTTTTCGCACTGTGTTATAGAATGTTGATGAGTTTACATGCAGTGTGTATCATCATAGCATATATCATTACATTTATATGTGTACATGTACATATGCAATACGTCAAAACATTTGTTCACAATTTTTACCCTTGTTTCTTTAAATAAAGATAATACAAAATATCTGAGGTAGATAACTTAGAGATGATGGCATACATGATCGAATGTTATCCCAGAAAAACGCTACGCGCGCACTAAACTAGATATCTACATGATATTACTGACACTGGGACTATACCCGTGTTGGTGGACAGTATCATCTGCCAAGTAGTCTATTGTGTTGGCACTGACATAATTTACAAGGTATACTGGAATTTATAGTTCTTAAATAGTGTAATTATTATTTAAAACTAAGGTTCATTTCCTTCGCGGATAGGTCATCATGGCGGATTTTAGATATCCTGTTTATGTCCCTTTATTTACTTCCTCCCAAAGACTTTTGATTCTGAGCGGAAGTTATTCCATCTTGTCGGACATTGGACTGCTACGCAGGGCATATGAAAGGGGTTTCAGTCGTTGCATCGGTCCGGGTTTCGGAGAGCCAAGAAAGGGCCCGCGAATCTCTGAAGGTCCCCATAGCTGTAGCCATTGACGCTTTATTTTGATTTTTTCATTATTTATTTGGTATTTTCAACTAAAATCCACAATTTTGAGAGAAGTTTCAGCCTGTCACTGGGCCCCAAAGCACTATTGTTCCGCCTTGCAAAATGTCTCTTGGAGTCCCTGCTGCTACGTATATATATATGCAGCATCAACCAACTTTAAACAAATAAGATATTTTATTAATGTCTAAAAATGACATTTGCTCATAGCATAACATCTTCTAGTACAATCTACTAATACTCAGCTAAAGTTACTTATTATGGCTTCTGTCATTTGTCGTCCGTCTGTAAACTTTCATACCTCTAACATCTCCTCTGAAATCATATGGCCAACTTTAACCAAAGTTGGCGGAAATCGTCCATAGGCTGTTTACTTTCGTAATGTTGTCCAATGATACCGTGAACCGAGCATCTTGGCTGATGCGAGATTTATTATTAGAGCATAGTTTTAAAACATTGATTGATTGATTGATTAATTGGAGTTTAACGCCAACTTTAGCAGTATTTCAGCTATATCGTGGCGTGAACAAATTGTATTATTAACTTGGACTACAGACCCAATATAGTCACATTACTATATAAAGATTTAATTTTGAAACACAAAAGGTCACATTCCACGTCATGAGGATCAATAATTTGCTTACCTCAGGTGTGCAATACAGTGTCGTGTAATCCTCTTGATTTTTTTTTATTCAGCAACTTTTTATCGGAAGTTAAATTTTGTGTGTTTAATGTATTACCCAACAGTTAAATAACTGTATACATGAATTATTTACTATTATGAATACAAAATAATTGATTTGTATGTACATTGTATACCTGACTAATATTCACTAAGTAACAATGTTTCAACAGCATTTAGTCTTGTTTGATTTTACCAAAATTCTAAAATTCTATTGGTCTTAACAATATTAAAAATATAACTATAAGTTAAACCTTAGCAGGTGCCGTATTATTGTCTACAAATGTCTTATCCTTTAAAACAATTTCATTCATTATTATCCTGTCATTAATGTTCCCATTTGCCTCTCGTCTGCGTTCTTTATTCTTCCTGTATTGTTTCATTATACGCCGTATTTCTTCAAACGGAGGCGCGACTATGACGATCACCGTCATGACAACGGCCCAGCCTTGGGTAAACCACACCCATACTTTAAACTGCATTTCATTCATAACAGAAAATGTGGCCATGATACCCGGAATTAAAATGGCGAATAAGAATATACTACAGAAACCTCCTATGTAGGCTGTGAGTTTTGCTTTTCTGAAAGTGGTTGACATTTGTTCAAATGTTGGTTTAGTATCAAAATGCAAACCTTCTAATTCTTCTTTGAAATTCAACTCCCATGGATTTAGAGGATTATCAATATTATACATTTTTTGCCATTCCATATCCTCATCATGTCTCGAATTAATTGTATGTGTAAAAAGGGAGATAATCAAACATCCGGTCAAGCTGGTGCCAAAACTAAAGCACGTTCCAGCAAGAATACTGTAATCTTGAACAGTATTTAACAGAAAATTATTCAGTCCTCCTGGATACATACTTGCAGCTGTCAATGTTGCTGTTACTCCAAACAGAAGCCCAGCCAATGAACCTGAAGAATTAGTCAACATTATCAGTAGTGGTAAAAATATTGGTCCTATCATTCAATTTATTTTTCGAAACAACATATATTTATAGTCATGTCATTGTATCACATGATATATCACATGATCGTCTCGTCCTATACATTAAAAACACACAACAAAACAACATGTTTTTTTTCAAACTAAGATATACATTTGGATTATGAATTTACGTGGCGAATTTCTGGAGTTAGGGGTTATGGCGTTTAACGTCACTTTCAACAATATTTCATTTATATCGTGGTGGTCAGTTTTATTGGTGGAGGAAACCGGTGTATCCGGAGAAAACGACCGACCTGTCACAAGTCACTGATACACTTTATAACATAGTATTGTGTCGAGTACAGCTCGCCGTGAGCGGGAGTCGAACTCACAATTTTAGTGGTGATATGCACTGATTGCACAGCCAGTTCTAAATCCAATTACCATGCGATAATGACCCGACAACTTTCTGAATGTAGTTATATGAGATTGAACCAATACTATAATAAAAATGATCCGATGCTAATCGCTGTTGTGCTATTACTTTGTTGATTATTCATGATCCTGTGTTTATGAGGTTGTGTATGTTATACTATGTTATTGCTGGCAATCTGTAAGTATTTTTTTCATATTTCTTTGGTGGTTGGAAATATATAGTTATCATAAGGAAATTGTTATGATACTTTAACCGAATTAATTCGACAAATTTTGGAGAATACCCCAAGCCAGGAGATATACAGTCATTACAGGTAATTCCGCGCACTGTCTAATTCTGCACACTACTATGAATAACATAGATACGCACCTAATTAAACGGTGCGTCGAATTAACATACAGTATTGTGTTTCTATTAGCTCCCTTCTATATTTAGTTACAATGCACATTAAATAAACCAGCTTTTTAAACCTAACATACAAAATACCAAGAAAATAGTATCAAAGTTGCATAAAATGTAAGATTACATTAATTGCCTATCTTAAGGTGGTACCATACACTTCAGGTAAAATTTGATCTGCTCGTTTAATTTTCTTATTTATTTGGCAGTGTGTTTGAATATATCCACTGTAATAAATATTAAAATTTTTACAAATTCCAACCAACAGACTCAGAGCTATAAATTCACTAGCCACATAGCAGCTTTTCTCTCTGTGGTTTTGATCACCGAGATGCTTGAAATCTGCATACAAACATCATATGATCAAAACGTTCAACTGATTTTAAAGAGTTATCTCCCTGTAGTGTATGGTACCCCCTTAACCATGATTTCCAATGCCAAGTGTAGTGGTCATTCTTAGTACAATGATTAGAGAGGTAGTTATTCTTTTTCTTTTCATTGGTGGAGTTGTTGAACTTGACCGTTTAAACTTTGTTTTTATAATTAAGCCATGTTTTATTGATGTGCCATAACAAAGACTAAGCTTTAGTACCATACCAGTGAATCTAAGACGAGACATAATTGTCTAGACAGAACTTATTTCTTTTTTTTTTTCATTGAATCATTACAACTTATTACTGAAATTTATACTGCAATCGTTCTATTTGAGCAGTCAAAATGCGTTGACAGTATATTTACAAGTGATAAACGGTCACTGACCATTTATAACATTTAGAAATCAGTTGGGGCCTCTTGGGGGTAACTAACTTTTTAAATAATTTGAATATTGGTAGTAATATTAATGTCACTAATGATTGCAGTATAAAGACAATAACAGTGCATTGACTTGACATAAAATTTGATATACGTATTCGGCACGAATCTGGGAAAATGCCCGGGGCACCCTCGCATTTTCCCCGATTCTAAGCCTCATCCTTATATCGATTTTATGTCAATTCAATGTACTGTTATTGTCTATGCACAGTTCCTAAATAATGTAATTTTTAATACAACTAAGGTTCTCCTACCTCTGGCATGGGTGACTTAGTCGATTATGGCTATCCTGTTTATATCCTTTGATTTTATTGCTCCCAAAAACTTGAAATTATTTGATTTTCCAATATTTCAATTTTAAGTGTACAAGATGAAGGTTATTATAGAAACGCGTCGTGTGCACTAAATTAGATATCTACGTTTTTATTTGTAATTGTGATTTATATTTGGTCATTCCCAGTCATCATTTAAAAGGGATTGATATATGACTACTGACAAAGTATATCATTAAATCATACTTACCAACAACTAGGCCTTTAGATGTTGCTTTTACCCATATAATAGACAACATAACTGGTGGGAAACACGGAATTGTAATTATTGCTCCTACATAAAATATCCAGTTCAAGTCGATACCGGTTTCGAAAATGACCAATCCTAGCGGAATAATCGCTATGGTGACCCAGATGATACACCAGTTTTTGAAGGTAATCAAGTAGTCCTGATATTGTCTGTACTGTCCGTGTATAGGACATTGGTATGGTGGTTTGACACCAATTGTATGATGTTTATGTCGTCGTTGTATGTCTTCTAAGCAGCTTTGACATTTGTTGACATTTCTACAGTGACAGAGAATTTCCCGATCTTGATCATTGGCATATGTGGCCGCTACTGTCTGCTTCTTGACTTTACCACATAAAACACACTGCGTTCTTTTAAGCTCTTTCCTGCAGGAAAAATTTTAAACAACAATTCACTTCTACATGGAATAGTTTAAGTTGTCTTTCTGAAAGGTGTCGGTTTAAAGTTAAACCATTTTTACGCAAATCTTTCCAAACTAATATGTAATTTGAAGCTCATTTGGAAACCTTTCTTAAACTGTCTTAGGTTTTGCATATTGATGGGCTGGTTTGGTCTATGGTGATTAAACACTATTTCAGCTATATCGTGGCGGTACGTTTTATTGATGGAGAGAACCGGTGTACAAGGAGAAAAACAAATTTTAAATAAGATGACAAAACTAGGAAAAACTCTTAAATAAATCTGAGAAATATATATTATAATCTGATTTAATGCCAGGAAAACATCATTTTGTGCATAGTTAAGAGGCATATCTCGAAAACGACAAATGTCCAATATCAAATTCAATACTGACCTGTATTTCATATTTCTAGCGCTAGTTGTAAAAGTACAAGTAAAACCTGATTGCTAAAACTTGAAATAAAGTCCGAAAACCGAATAATGGTCTCATTATTGGTGCTTTATTTTCCAAAGTATTTGACCAGTAATATTTATACCACCGTTTTCCGAGTTAATCGTTCAAACAATTTCACGCTTCGCGGTCGAATTTTAACCGTTTAACTCGGAAAACCGTAATATAAATGATTTGTAACATGAAGCCATGCAATATCACATCTAGGTCGTTGATTATTGTACGGCTCTCTGAGAGTAATAACACTACATCCCAGATTTAAAGTGCGCAACATCTCGTATCTGCGTTTATTCTTTCATAGCTCTTAACTGTTACTTACATTCTGGTATATAAACAATAAAAGATGAAAGGAAAAGAATGCATCATGTTACAATAAATATAGTTGCTATAAAAAATTCATTATTGTATACCTAAATGGTCGGATATACGTTTGGTATATGTCATACACAATGATTGATGAAATTGCCATGACCTCTCCAGATCCTGTTGACATCAAGGCCATTGCTCCCATCGTCAATATCAGAATACCTCCCGATGAACCCAGTATCTTCTCTGCAATCAGAGGTGTCACCAATCCTGAAAAGTACAAATCTGACATATTATGAAAGGAACAAGAAATTTCAAACAGTGATGGTCAACAATTCCTTCAATATCAACAAAACGAACAACTACCTCTCACCTGAAGCCATTGATCACAAAACAGACCAAGAAATTTGGCTTTGGATAACCATATCCTGGCTTCGAAGTTAAACAGGTTACTTATAAAAGTCATTAGAATTGAGGACAGGGGACTCCTAACATATTTACTTGAAAATGTCGATTTTATGTTCTCTTTGTTACATGTTTATTGTATAATTGTCAAACACTGTATTGTTTAATGACAATAAAACAAAATCTGAATTTGAATTTGAATTTGATATAAATGGACCTGCTACTGCCATACAGATAAAAACTAGCAAACAACAACAAAAAACTGCACAGAACCAATAAAAAAACACATGATCCATAAATGAATGAGAACATTTTACATGGAAAGTATAACAGCAGGGTTAATAAATGTTCGTAAATAAATGACCACCAGCTAAGAAATGTAGCATATGTTGCTAAGTTTATATCTTAAACATGCCTGTTACATGTATATTACGATAAACCCCGAGAGTCATGTTTACGATACCAGTAATTCGTCACTAAATTAGATATCTACTTTTTTATTCCTATCACAGGATCGATACCTCTGCTGGTTGACTATTAGTAGTATCTATTCCTATCACAGGATCGATACCTCTGCTGGTGGACTATTAGTAGTATCTATTCCTATCACAGGGTCGATACCTCTGCTGGTGGACTATTAGTAGTATCCGTCCAGCATTCAGTGTTTCAGCATAGGCATAGTTTATTAGATATATTTATTATTGAAATTCGCAGTTCCTAATAATGTATATCATTAAAACTAAGGACCCCCAGGCCTAGCTGACCTCAGCCGATTTTGGCTATCTTGTTTAGGTCCTTTCTTGCTCCCAAAGTAATTTTATTTATTGGCTTTCCAATCTCTAAAATTTGAACGTACCTGATGAAAGTTATTGCAACAGAAACGCGTCGTAACCACTGATGAAGATATCTACGTATTTCTACTACTACTTGTGGGAACAATCCGCTCGGCAATCAGTACTTCGGGACTGACATGGTGTATTAGATATATTTATGTTCCAAATGTACTGTTCCTAAATAATGTAATTTATTAAAGCTCCCTACCCTGGCTAGGCCGTCTGGTTTATGTTGTACTTGTTGCCAAAGACTTTTAAACTATTAGACTTTCCAATATTTTGACTTATATCGTACCTGATGAAGGTTATTCTAGAAACGCGTCATGCACATTAAATTAGATACACACGTTGTTATACCTAATGCAACATTTAATTGCACATTTAGTACCTCGTCGAAAATGCTAATGGTGGAAGGTTAGAAAGTTATTCATAAAATTTGAGAGTGAAATTAAAAACGCCAAAAGTATCCTAAATCAGTGTTTGCTTAATATTTAACACTTAAATGTAGATTAGGTAGATACTATAAAATCCATTAAAACAATTAGATAAAGTGCATAACAATTGTTTTTCGTGATTAATGTTTTTTTCTCGTAATGTTACAGCTTTTGATCAATTTCAAGACACGTGTTTTTTTATCCATTAAAAAAAATGTCAATAGGTGTGTCCTCTATCTGTCAAACTTACAGATACATGTAATGGGTATTCATTGAGACTTACAGATACATGTAATGGGTATTCATTGAGACTTACAGATACATGTAATGGGTATTCATTGAGACTTACAGATACATGTAATGGGTATTCATTGAGACTTACAGATACATGTAATGGGTATTCATTGAGACTTACAGATACATGTAATGGGTATTCATTGAGACTTACAGATACATGTAATGGGTATTCATTGAGACTTACAGATACATGTAATGGGTATTCATTGAGGGATTTTCAAATGTGACTACAAGTAAAGAGTTATATTATGGCCACCGGACTTATTTGGGAAGAAAACGCGTGATTGATGTAAGGGTTATGTTGCTTAGCGCCACTTTCAACAATATTTCAATTATATCATGGCTGTTAGTTCTATTGGAGGCGACAAGCGGAGTATCTGGAGAAAGCCACCGTCGTGCCGCAAGTGACTGACACTCTTTATTACACCATGTTGTATCGAGCACACCTCACCCGAGTGGGATTCGAACTCAAAACGTTAGCGTGACATATGTAAACACGTAAAGAGTGAAATTCCGGGAATTGCGAAGTAGTCCAGAAAGCTTATCACTTAAGGTTAGAATCGGAGGCCGAATCCACGCCAGTGATGTCATACTTGTCAGTCAGTCAGTTGTCAATAACATTAACCACTCTGCCACCGTTATCCCATATAGCTTAAAGTATTACACTCCTAATATATCTCCTGTCAACTAAGGCTTATTAGTAGTTGATTTTTTTTAAATAAAATTCAAAATAAAACACTTCATATGATTTTTAAAATGTTAGAAAACAAAATTATTTAAAAAAAAACTATAATGGTTGGAACTAGTGAGCTTTTAGAATTAGAACCTGAACATGTACTGTTTAACCTGCAGACAATAAAGCATTGCTTTGAATAGAAATGCCTAAGGTCTAAAGGGTTCACTTATTCATTCAATGAAAAAAAACAATATACATAGAATAGCGTTTCTTCGATATAAGGATTCTGATTACCCCTTTGGTATCTTCAAACTCTTCTTACAACATAGACTATCTACAGTTCATTTCTACGACGTTTTCTGTTATGATACTACTCTTGTTTATGAAAATATTTATTCATATTTCGTTTCTTTCTTTACGTTGCAATCATATTACATGTTTTGTAAAAACAAGCTAAAATGAGGATTGCCTTTTGAGGACCATACATAAATCATTCTTATAAAGTTATCAGTTAAAATTGTAAAATTGTTATGTTGTTTTCTTCATTTGGGGAGTTTCAAAAACTATGTGAGAACATATTGGATGTTACATTTTAGCCAATCAGTATCTGTGGGATTAGTTTGGATGTATCTATATATCAGGGAAGCAGGAATTGTTGATGGTTGTGTGATCATATTAGTCGATTTCCGACATTTGGCCAACCAAATTGATGGTACTATGGGTTGAAACTGAAGTCTGTTGGATTTTAGATAAAGTAGAAAATGAGGACTCTATTGATGACCATAAGACCGATAATCAAAATAGAAATAGAAGTATTGTTTTCCGTGGTTGACGAGAAGATTCAAAATTTCCCTGATAATAGAACAGTAAACCTCCATACTGAATATCATATGGTCAAAATATTGGGTATATTTAAGTTTGTTGGATTGATTGTTGTGTAACAGCAAGTGGGTAGCATTTTTTAGCTACATTCATGATAACAATAAATAACATAGGTAAAAGGAGCGGAATGGGCCTATGGGTAGAAGTTTAGATTGTCGTAGGAAAAGGGAATAAAGGAAAATGTCGGAAACATTTTGTCTTTCAACCGGCCAAGAACTAACACTCCAAACAAACTGCTGCAAGTTGACTGTAACGTGTAAGTTTGTGACCTTATACTTAATGGTGAGTTGTGTATTTAACTAGCAGAGATCCCCTGCCTGAGGGTTGTACCTCACACCGGAAAAGCTCTGTTTATACCCCATGCGTTCTTAAAGGATATAAGAAAAGATCAAATGAAACTAAAGTAATACAAGTGCATTAAAAAATTAATCGTATTCACAAAAATACACAGCAAATATTTGATTTTTAATAGGTAGGAAAATTAGATATTGATTATCTTCTTTATTTAAACATTTATTATCATCTTTATTTCATATTTGTAACATATACACTGTTGAACAGTAAACACCATCTTTAATTATTATACTTATTTTTTTTTTTTTTTTTAAATCATAAGTGAAAGGTTCCATTCACCAAAATATAAAATGTATATCACGAATAAAAATGCATTCCATTGTATGTTTACTTTCGGTTTCATATTAATATAACGTAAACATATGTAAAA
Organism: Gigantidas platifrons; assembly: GCA_002080005.1. NCBI lineage: Eukaryota > Metazoa > Mollusca > Bivalvia > Mytilida > Modiolidae > Gigantidas > Gigantidas platifrons. The sequence continues at coordinate 78,313 of MJUT01011691.1, forward strand.
GTAAAACAAATATGATATTTATTGGCTGTGTGCTCAAATTGTCACTTAAATTATTCAAAGAACATTTATAAGACAGGTTTTCTTTATAGAAATGAAAATAATTCATACCGCCTTTGCATTTTTGGTATCCGTATGTACAAAATATTTGAAGACCCATGGCAGTTAACTAGATATGAGGTTGAGAAAAATAATAAGATCATCCTAGTCATGAATAAACTAAGCTAACAATATCGTCAGATTTACAACAAATATCATTAAAACATTTTACAACGATAGTTGTACGTCATGTACGTCTGCTCGCAATAAAACTGAGATAAACATAGAGAACGATTTTGTTCACCTTTTCAAACTCATCTCATAAACACAAAGTTTAAAAAAATGGTAGAAATGTGTAGATTGACATAAGCAAGAAAATACCTACTACAAACCGACTTCCTGTCACAAAATATGTGTGCCGATCGATAGCAATGACTCACTTTTCAAAATTAAGAAGAGTTTGAAGATAACAAAGGGGTATTCAGAATCCGTAAATCGAAGTAGAACAGACAACACAATGGCCAAAAGAAAAAGGACAAAAGAACAGACAACGATCTACAAAATTAAGTTATGAAGATGATAAACGAAATGCTTGAAGATACAAAGGAATAATCAGAAGCCGTAATTCGAAAAAGAACATCCTCTACATGTACCATAAGGAAAAGGACCAAACAGACAAGATATTGTCCACAAGATGTTATACAGAACACAGGGGAGTGGGCAACACGAACAGAGACTAAACGCAGGTGCTCTGGGATGGTAAGTCATTCTTGCTTTATTCGTGGCGGCAAAAAAACGGGAGTGAAACCAGGTGCAGTCCAAAATAAAGACCCTCAAATTGCTGCTTCTTCTATTAACATATGGCAAATGTCTTAAATACATATTGAATCTATAAGAGATCGCAATAAAAATAATGCAAAAAATACATCATGTTTTTTAACATAAGTACTCTTAAAGGAAATGGTGCATGCCTTGTACTAATACAGGGTTAGGGTTATTGTGTTTAACGTCACTTTCAACAATATTTCACTTATATCGTGGCGATCAGTTTTATTGGTGGAGGAAAACAGGAGTATCCAGAGAAAACCACCGAACTACCGCAAGTAACTCACATAATGTTGTATCGAGTACACCTCGCCATAAGTGGGATTCGAACTCACAATGTACTAATACAAGTGATATAGTAATCGACTCATATAAGCTACAAATAACGAGTGCAAAATGACGAAATGTATGTATTTACATTACGAGACAGTCCATGCTGAGAAGATGCCGCTAATATCAGTCGTGCAACCATCGTAAACAATAAGAACACAACATTGATATATATACGTAGAATCAATTTCAAAGGTACACAATGGGAGAAACTAATATCAGTCGTGTGAACGAATAATTTCCATTTTAATAAATATATATTATTAAATTTTCTTTATAAGTCGGTGCAATTCATTGTGCACTATATCATTTGGATTTTAATCCCTTTATTATTTAATATTTTATTGGTGAGATTGCATACTTGTAGATAATATAATTTTATTAGTTCTCAAGCAAGTATTTACTTATTTAATAAACATTTACAAAAATGATATTCAATTATTACACATAAATAGGCAAACAGTTAAATACATCATTGCCAAATTGGCTTTTGCAAAACAGATCTTGAATAGTGGACCGCATGGTACCCTAAAATATAAAAATACTCCAAAGAGTTTATATTTCCAAAAAAATAGAAAAAATAGGTACATTTAATATGACAATGAACTTACAAGAAATTAGTGTTTATTTCTATAACAAATATTCTGTCGTAGTGAGAATTTCCAGATGTTAAAAAATCAGAACATTTAACAAATATTACATGATCTTCCTATGTAACTTGTCACTTGTTTTCGCCATGATTTAATTCACAATTTGCTCATTTGGCGTTAAATAACAATTACTAACTCACTCATTTTCTTATTTGTAAAAGTAACCGCCACTCTCATTTAAAAAAGTTTTCACTTTGATTATTGGAAATCATCAAATGACAAAAATTGCTAGAATGATTATTGAAGGTATGTACCCGCAGTTGAAATAGATGGAAACTATTACTACAGATATTCCCCAGCATACATTAATGTAGCTTAGGAAACATTTATGTTGATCAATTAACGTGGGACAAACTATATTCTTGAACAAATCAATTTACTGATGAAACATGTACTACTTATTCAAAGCCATGTTAAGGAAACGAGTTAATTCCTGTTCGGAACTGCGTAACACCGACGCAGTTCAATGTAGAAATGGGCGTATATCCAGTTTACAACATTACCGGTAGTAAGAAAGGATATGGATGTAAATGAAAAGGAGAGACTATCAAACATTACACTTAGACACAAAATAAAAATAAAGGAATAACACTTTTATTGCTGTTCTGTTTATTTCACTGTCGGGTCTTCAACAAACTGAAGCGGTACTTTTGACCTCTGCTGATAAGCGCTACACCTGTCAATTTGATGCTATTTGTTGTATATAAACTTAGACACAAAATAGAAATAAAGGAATAACTTTTTTTATCGCTGTTCTACATTTCACAGTCAGGTCTTCAACAACTTGAGGTGGTACTCTTTACCTCTGCCGAATAACGCTACATCTCTCAATTTGGTGGTATTTGGTGTATAATTTAATTTGCCAAACGGGGAGGGGGTTAGCTACAAGAAAACAAAATACGCTTGTAGTAAGCCTACAAATTCTATTTTTTGTTATTACCACTAGACGGATAATACTGCTGGTCGATTTTTAATATAGATGGTATCATCAACAAGTATTGAGAACCTTGAGCTTAGAATGTTAAATTGGAAAAAAATATTTTTAAAATACTTTCCCCTCAGCCCTATCTAAAATTGGTGGTAGGTTTTGGCATTAGATTGTATAGATACAATTAGTTTTGAATAAAACATTCAATACCCATTACTTTCATCCAAACAAGTTCAAAATAATATCATTCAACATCAACAGATAAATAATAAGCAAGAAAAACATGTTATGTAATTGTTAGGTAAAAAGTGGAATGTAACAATAAACAAGTGGAGGTAATTTCCTCTTATTTTGGTGGTATTGTTGTAGAATGATGACAAGATACTGATTATGATTAGCTTTGGGTTCCATGTCATATAGTAAACAATATTCCAAAAAAAGTATTTTTTTTTGTCTTTCTTTTTATACTGGAATTTAAAATGAATACTATTTTATTCAAATCTGTTTGAACATATTTGCCATAGTTTGTAACCTGTTGACAACTTGAAATTGCGAAATACGGATTTTATAACTAACACAACTAAAGGTTCATTGTGTTTTAACATGATGCAATAACAGCCAACATTATAGAGTACCAGTATTGAATGACATTTGTTGATATTGAATTTATTTCAAGAAGATTTGCCAAAATAATGAAATAGTGTACTAACATGTATTAATACATGAATAAATCATCAATATAGAAAACAAATCTGTAGATTCTAGACAACAATCTCGCAATATTCAGAAAAATTTTCTAATACAAGTCGTAAAACGAACCATTGCAGGAAAGCTCAAAGATACCTAAAGGGGAAATCAGAAGCTATAAATAGAAGGACAGAAAATACAAGGGTCAAAAGAAAATGCATAAAATGACAAACAGTGATCTACAAAACACTATTCACAGACAACTAAAGATTGAGTAACACAAACCCCACTAAAAACAGATGGTGAATTTGGGTGTTCCGGAAGGGTTAGCAGTTCCTGCTCCACTAGTGACACCCGTCGTGTTACTGTTAAATGACATGAGCATCATAATGATATGGAAATCGTGTTGGACACCAGCATGCTTAAATAAATACCAATATCATTGATCAAACATGAATTCCCGAAAAAACAATTGGGAGTAAAGGCGACCCGAACATAAATTGTATGCCGAAATCATAACGTACATCATAACATGGAATTAAAAACAAGATTGATTTTTATTTAATTTTTTGGTTTTTAACGCCACTTTCAGCAATATTTCAGCTATATCCTGGCGACCAGTTTTAGTGGTGGAAGAAGCCGGAGTACCCGGAAAGAACCACCGACCATGGGAAAGCAACTGGTAAACTTTATCGGTTGCGAGTAGAGTGCACCTTTTTTTGTAATTTACAAAGCCGGGCGCGAACCCACGCCGTATTGGTGATAGGCTTGTATGAGTTGTTAGGTAATCCTAACTCATTGAACCACCCGGGCCCTTTTAAAAACTAGAATACAGCTTTCTCTGTAACAATAACATATAGTGTACTAACCTTCATCAATTTGTCCAGGATCTAGAAAATGTGTTCCATTCTCAGCACTGAGAGCAATGTATGCCATTCCGGTCGTAGTAGCCATAGTCGATGGTATCGAAAACCATATAAAGCCAGCAAGAATGAAACCCCATACACCTTGAATTGGCTTAGCAGCGATTCTACTCTGCCATGATGCTTGGTCACAATAGGTAACGGCAGATGACACAAATACTTCTATGACTCCGTATAGAAACGCTCCACCAGATCGAAACGTCAAATAACTATTGTCTACATTTTCTTTGGGGCCTACTACGCATGATATAGATTCGTACATCCGGGATACGTCTCCTATTGATTTGAATTCTGAATTTTCGTTGTGTAAAATGTTGATGACGAAAACAATTAAAAGGATGAAAACCAAACATGCATTAAAATATGAGACGTAAAAAGTTGTTCCTATTCCACCAATCAGAGAGTAGGAACCAAATAATATTGCCATGACGAAAAGGCAGAATTCGTCAGAGGCGTCACGTGTTAGCGATTGTATGGTAGCTCGACCTGCTAATAATAGTCCTATCGTAATCACAAGGTTAGTTACCAGGGCAAAGACACAGAAGACAACATGTGCTGATTTTCCAAATCTTGCATGAATAATCTGAAAATAGAGAGTGCAATATAATTGTGGTTCCCATATTATAGCGATATATTTTTGCTTTGACAATCTTTATCAATATTTATTCCACAGAAACCTTGTTTTATATCAAACCCCAAGGTAGGTCTGAGATGTATTCGATAAATCGGCACTAGGTATTATTAAACATGTGTCTTGTGGAAAAAAATTGCATAGCTCGCTATGCATGGCTTATTGTTCTGTTCATACATAGACCTGAAATACTGCTCACTTAGCGCTAGGCATCAATGAATCAAATCAATATAACTATGTGTTATATATCATGCATTATTGTGCAGAATATCTAATAAAGGAACTACTTATCCTTCCGTTCACCCCTGATTTCTGTGGAGGTCGTGTGCTAAATCTTTAGTATTTTGTAGATCATTGTTTGTCTTCCGTTCACCCCTGATTTCTGTGGAGGTCGTGTGCTAAATCTTTAGTATTTTGTAGATCATTGTTTGTCTTCCGTTCACCCCTGATTTCTGTGGAGGTCGTGTGCTAAATCTTTAGTATTTTGTAGATCGTTGTTTGTCTTCCGTTCACCCCTGATTTTTGTGGAGGTCGTGTGCTAAATCTTTAGTATTTTGTAGATCATTGTTTGTCTTCCGTTCACCCCTGATTTCTGTGGAGGTCGTGTGCTAAATTTTTAGTATTTTGTAGATCATTGTTTGTCTTCCGTTCGCCCCTGATTTCTGTGGAGGTCGTGTGCTAAATCTTTAGTATTTTGTAGATCATTGTTTGTCTTTTTGTCCTTTTTTAGTTCACCTGGACAAAAGGTCCAGGTGAACTATTGTCATCACTTGGCGTCCGTCGTCTGTCGTCTGTCGTCTGTAAGCTTTTCACATTTCAAGCTTCTTCTCCGAAACCACTTGGCCAATTGGAACCAAACTTAGCAGAAATGTTCCTTGGATGGTCCTCTACAAAGTTTCTGTTTTTCGTTCCAGTCGTATATTCAACATGGCTGCCAGGGCCAATAATATGCTCTGCTTGGCTGAAATTTCAAAGATCTTCTTCTCTGAAACTAATGAACTGACTGAACCCAAACTGTCCAGGAATGATCATTGGAATGTCCTTTACCAAGTTTCTGTTTTTTATGC
>MJUT01011691.1:85266-96582 GCA_002080005.1 Gigantidas platifrons
AAAATGTTTCAAAACGCTTCTTCTCTGAAACCACTTGGACAATTGAAATCAAACTGCCCAGGAATGATCATTGGAAGGTCCTCTACAAAGTTTCTGTTTTTTATGCTGATCAGAAATCCAAGATGGCCGCCACCGCAGGACATAGATTAACATAGGACCCTATGGGAAAATGTTCAAATGCCTTCTTCTCAGAAACTACAAATCAGACTGAATCCAAACTAGACAGTAATGACATAGTTTTTACATAGGACCAATTGGTTCTTTTTATAACCAGGTGAACGATACAGGCTCTTTAGAGCCTCTGGTTTTTTCTTTTGGCCATTGCATTGTCTAGCCTTTATCTGTTTACGGCTTCTGATGATCGCCTTGGAACCTTCAATTATGTTTCTGATGATCGCTTTGGAATCTTCAAATTTGTTTTTCATATAATATGAATTGAAACTACATGTATATATTTCATTGACTGTAAGTCGAGTGGAGTAATGGTCAGCGTGCTCGCCGCGTGTTCGTGGGTCGAGATAATATTCAAACGGAAGGAAGTGATATGCCTACCTGCAAGATGTTGTTATCTTCTCAGTGGATTTACACTAGGAAAATCCGCCTCAGCGTACATTTGTCAATAGTACGAAACGTTATAATTGTCTCATAAAAATGTTCCTTGTTTTGCTCCTGGCTGGAGGTAACAAAATACTCATTTAAGGTTTATCACCATTCTCACTCAACTCTCATAATATGACCTAGCTGAACGACAATATACCTACCGTGATTTTAGCATCTGGAGGGATATATTTAACAACTTACCTGAAGATACGTTTTGGCACCTGGTGCTCTGGTTTTAAACTGTACAGAGAATATTGGAAATATGAATATATTTATCATTATTCCAACAGCGTACCAAAATGGACCAGCTATTCCATTCTGTAAGAAATGAAAACAAAAATAATATAATATATTTGACATGTTGTGTTTTGTATTTGGCTTTGGTTTATTTTTCCCGCCAATTTGTCGAGTTAATCGTTCCGGAATATATGAGTCGCAACCTACCACGCATGTTGTAATAAACAATCCCGTCCTTTCCCATTCCCAATACCGGGTTTATATCAGGAATAACACGACGGGTGTCACTGGTGAACTGCTTACCCTTCCAGAGCACCCAATTTTCAGTGTGATTCGTGTTATGCAATCTGTAGATTTCAGTGTAATGTTTTGTGGATCATTGTTTGTATTTTTGTCGTGTTTCTTTTTGGTCATTATATTGTGTGTCTTCCTATGATTAACAGCTTATAATTCTTGTAGAATTAATGTATATCGCTTTCGTGCCTTTTGATTGGACAAGAGCACCGTCACGTGTTTGTTTTTTATTCGTTCATAATTCAATGTATATCGCTTTCGTGCCTTTGATTGGACAAGAGCACCGTCACGTGTTTGTTTTTTATTCGTTCATAACTCGATGAACTTTTTCGTTTTGGATCCGTTCATAACTTTTTTTGTATAACCAGCATAACCAATATGGCGGCCGCCGACAGGAATCTACGATAGTGTCCGATTGAAAGCAAGCCTGAAAATCAGTTTAATAATCAAAATATGGAAAAGATTCACGTGGAAGAATTATAAGTATTAAACGGTTCTTTGCAGGAGTAAACGGTGCCGATGCATTCACAAACTTTACATAAACGTCTTTCGGACGTTTATTCATTTTGTGATTGCATCGCCATCGACACCGTTTACACGTGAAGGAACTCCTGAAAAGGATCGTTTAATACTATACTGATTACATATTTGGTATCTTCAAGCTTTTCTTACAAGTTTAATTAATATGACAAAGAAATTATATCTGTTTCATTTGTCGTCGAACTTCTTTTTTTTTTACTGTTTGTTATTTTTTAACTTATAAGTACATTAGTATATGTTCAAGAATATTTATTAAACATATGGTTGCCACATAGGTATGAATAATCACCCAGTGAACTGCTTAGAAACCATAACATACAACGTTCAAGCCTGTGGAGTCTATGGTTTTAATACATCTTGGTCTAATTGGAAGTAGCTTGAAGCTAATAAGTTTGATTATATTTTATTTTCTTATTCATAAACCGTCAAAATAATTTAAGTTTCTTATTAAACACATTCACTACACTGACTAAGTACTATCATATTTAAAATAAACACAGTATGAGCACAGTATTTAGTATGCACGTGGTGCTATTTTATAAATTAAAATTAAAAATAAAATAACTATGAAAAGGTAGATAAATTTGATTTTTTTTCAAATTGAAAAAAAAATAAATCCATTTATTTATAGTTTTCATTGTACTCAAATGTACTCTCAATATAAAATGTTAGGAATTCGAGATAAATTATCTTTATACTATCATAAGTTTACAGAATTCAATTGATCAACGCAAAATGCAATGATTTGTGATTAATTTGAACATTAATTGAGATCTGTGCATAAACCTAAATAATACTAAAAATATTTTTATGTTAGGTGCCACTTGATGTAATTATGCTTAATAGGTGTCTATCGTTCGAATAAATCGTTAATTGATATTCTCAACTTATTTACAGGAATTTAAAAAACAAACTCACAGAAACTCCGATATCTTATAAAACGTAAAAAAAAAGGATTAAACCAACAAATTCCAATTAGGTAATTTGGCATCAAGAATGGATATTCGTTAAACCAAAATAAACAATTTTGACAACAATTTCACGTAAAATATCATCTATCTAGAATTGTTTTGACGTTAAGTTGAAATTAAGAAAATCCGACTGACGTAAAGATTCTTCAGTCCCTATCCATCATTACTTTGAGTGAATATTTTATTCTTTTCATTTTTATCAGTGACAAAACTTCCTAATTAGATTGTTCAGCAAATCATCAACAGAGATATTGTTTCCCTACGATAAGCTTATTAAACTACGGTATCAATTACTGAAAATTATTTTGTGTCTATGCAGAGTATAAGATCGGCTCATGGTGAGGCGGCCTCCAATCATAATCAATCCCGACCAATCATTTTAAGTGTTATTTAACCAACGTTGTAATTATGACCCTTGACTGTGACAAATGATCTATTTTCTGTATTGATTTAATGCTAGAAATAATTTAGACACAAGAGCCATTATACTGCCATTGGAATGTTGTGAAATGTCGTAACCTTTAGAGAGTCGTAACCATTTGGGTTACGTCAGTGGGTATATACTGGCATAGGAATGTTAGTGAAATGTTGTAACCTTTAGAGTCGTAATCATTTGGGTGACGTCAGTGGGTATATGTTTGTGAAATGTTGTAACTTTTTTAGAGTCGTAATCATTTAGGTTACGTCATTTTACTGGCATAGAAATGTTAGTGAAATGTTGTAACCTTTAGAGAGTCGTAATCATTTAGGTTACGTCAGTGGGTATATACTGGCATAGGAATGTTTGTGAAATGTTGTAACTTTTAGAGAGTCGTAATCATTTGTCTTACCTCAGTGGGTATATACTGGAATAGGAAAAATAGGAATGTTTGTGAAATGTTGTAACCTTTAGAGAGTCGTAATCATTTGTGTTACTTCAGTGGGTATATACTGTTTTCCCCATTCTTAGCATGTTTAACTAGTTGGTTAAATTTTCTTATTTTTATTTTATTTCTGCATGATAATTTATAGACGGAAAGTAACAATCTTAAGATATTTTTGACGTTTTCGTCATATGAGAATCGTAATCATTTGGGTTACGCTAATTATTTTGGATAAAATATGTTTCTCCTATTTCCTAGCAAGTGTAACCAATTACTCTATATTAAACCAGGACCGTCGTAGGTCGTGATCGTATGGTTGTTGGGTTTTAAGCTCGAATCCTACTCATGACTTGGTGTAAGCGATACACTATTATGATTGAAGTTTGTCGGTAACTTGCGACAGGTCGGTGGTTTTATCTGGGTACTCAGATTTCCTCCACCAATAAAACTGACCGCCATGATATAACTGAAATATTGTTGAAAGTGGTGTTAAACACCATAAAACAAATGTGTAGTAAATATCAGCCGAAAAATTGTAAACTCCTTAAAGCAAGACCTCTGTAAAAAAAAACGTTTCAATGACATTTGATGACGTTTATTCCAGACACGTGTAGCACACACTAAAATGATATCTACGTTTTTATTCAGCATAAGTTGAAATAAAATAATGGTTTGCCTTACTTACTCTTGATACATGGTCTCCTGAACCATAAGACCTAAGGAACGACCGCATATTCCAGTTGTTCATTAAGAAATACTTACAACCGCATAAATTGTGTAGTTGATAGCATCAGAGTGTGGTAGATCGCGGGTTCGAGCCTTGGTCGGGTAAAACCAGAGACTGTAAAATCGGTATGTGTTGCTTCTCTGATAAGCACGCCGCTTTAAGGATTAAGAGCAACGACTGGTTAGCTCGGAAACAGAATATTGTGTTTGAGTGGAACGACATGCCTACCGCTCAGGATAATTTTCTTACGAAAATAATGCTAGTGACTAACATTATTTTCGTAACAATTACCCATGTTAAAACTGGATTCCAACTATAGAAGCTATTTTTTATATATATAACTTATTTATTAAAAATCACAACCCAATAAGCCCTTATTTCAAAATCTAGATAAGAAAAACATATATTATAAACTTGATATAAAAATCATATCGCCCTCAGCTGACATACTGACATTCAATGTGGATCAATCGATTCATAGTGGTGAACACATGCCCATTTTAAAAAGCGATCTGATTGGAAGGGCTTTTATGCTCTCTCTATAATTGTGGTCTAATTCGTTTTTGTGTCTTTTTGATTAGTATTCTTTCTTATACTGTTCTGACATCAATGGCGTGATGTTAATGTTACGGTCTGATAATTACTTTGATATAAAAACAAATATCCAACAGTTTTAAGTATAGTAACAAACCTTTGTTGTCAATGTTGCGCTGTGAAGTATGTCACCTGGCCAGAACAGCTGGGAGGCTACGGTAACAGCCGTCAAACTTAAACTGACATTTCCACCGGCGTCAAAGGTCGTGTCTAGGTTGTGCTCATCATGAAAGATATACTTCCGAACGGCATTATGGAATAAGGCAAGGATGATAGAAAATCCACCAAAACCAAGAAGCATAAGCAAGGCTGATTCATATCTCTCCAATACCGGCTTTACCCTATAAGATAAAAATATTTTGAAAATGTTAATAAAAGTTCTATGAATGTGAAATACCTTGGTGGGGTCCGTGTTTATCATCTATTTAGTTTTCTGTATTGTTTTATTGCTTTGTTTGTCGTCATTCAGTGTCTAGTGCCCATTGTTGCGTGTATCTCTGGATTGTCGACTCTTGATCGCCCCTTCGGTTTTCTCTAACGTTTTCTGCTTAACCAGCACGTGTGAATGATTCTCCATTCATAGTGATATATTGTACATGGTCGTGGAATACTGTCAAAATGGCTAATGTCATTTCAAACTTTGTCTTTTTTTTTATATTATATAATTTGAATAATTTGATTTTGAAATGTTCGTAGTGTATCATTTTCAATAGAATATAACATGCAATTATAGACTTTTGATGAGGTCAATACTACATGTTTTATCGACCCGATGAAGAAATGTCGACAGAGGACGAAGTCCAAGGTTAACATAATTTGATTGGCCGATAAAATCAAGTAGTGACGGTAGATGGTCCCATAGCAAGTCAAACTTTTCCGATATACCGTCAATCACATATTCTATTCCTCTATATTTCTACATCCATGGTCCCCTCACATAGTCTTATATTTACCTACATTATTTATGATTTGTACACATGCTCTTGCCATGATAAGGGCTGAAATATTGATCCCTCAAATATCCTGTGATATCACATCTTTTTCAGACTATAATACGAAAAGCTTGGAGGTACAAAAAAGGGTAATCATAAGTCGCAAATCTAAGAGGACAAACAATGGCTAAAAAGATATAGGACAAAAGGACAAACAATGATATACAAAATACTTCCTGGAAAACAAAAATTCGAGCAACACGAACCCAACTAAAAACCGGATGTGAATTCATGTCTTCCGGATGGGTTAGCAGCTCCTACTCCACCAGTGACACTCCTCGTGATACTGTTAAACGACAACGAACATGATCTGATATAGAAATCGTGGTGGATACCAGTATACGTAAATAGATACTAATAACATAAATAAATCATGAACCTCCTACATAATAAATGGGAGTCAAGACGAATCAAACATCGGTTTAATGTGGAAATCACAGCGAGACATCACAATTCTGAACTAAAAACGTGGAATCTTGTAATTTGACAACATGAACAACATAAGATCACTAAGATATTATATAATACCTCCATGTTAAATTCAGGTATGTAGGCTTCAGTGCCTATCATCACTAATATTGTGAGTTCGATCCCCGATAAGGCGAGGTGTACTCGATACAACATTATGTGATAAAGTTTGTCAGTGACTTGTGACAGGTCGGTGGTTTTCACCGGGTACTCCGTTTCCTTTACCAATAAAACTGACTGCAACGATATAAATGAAATATTGTTGAAAGTGACGTTAAACACCATAACCCTAACTCTAACCTCCGTGCTAAATTCAATGAAATGTACCAGTTACTCTACTTAACATCATAAAAAATCTCACGATCTTAGAATCAACAAGGCAATTAAGTTTCTTGGAACCTAGACAATTTGTAGTGTTTTTATATAGATGTTTTTCCCGTAATTCCACGTTCAAAATAAACATTACCATCGATAAGACTTTTTGGTTTATTTTTACAACAGAAAAAAATATGTGTAAAAAAATAATCTGATTAAAATTTCTTTCCTGTCAGGTTTACATCTTAAAGCTGTCAAATTTTGAATGTATGCATTCATAAATAACTATCGCTATCTACTGCTAAAAACTTTTGACATATTTCTGCCATGTTTGCTTCAAGACAAGAAAAAAACCTAATGGTTTTGGTGCTGCCTCTAAATTGTGCTTCATTCCTTACAAAAATAAATGTTATTGGCATAGCGTTTCAAGTAGAAATGACTCTATATAATATATATTTAGTTTCAACTTTTCAACATTTAGTATTGGCTTATCTACTTTTTCTTCCTTTTCACCTTTTCAACTTTTCAGTGATATTACATTAATTTGAAATTTAACTATTTTCATAAATGCATGATTAAAAGGTTAACTTTCACATTTATCTGGATTGATCAAATAATCTCATTTTTACATTAGGTATATAATACAAATATGATAGTAGTAGTATAAACTGAACACAGAGACTATGCTTACTGTATAAAGTAATAAAAACGTAGATATCTAAGTTTTAAACCTCAGAAAAAGGTCAGGGAGGTTAAGGAACACTAATTTAGTAGATAATCTTAAATCTCAATTTTACACCTCAATAATGTTAAGCATGAGAGAGTGGTTGCAGATTAACGCCATGTGAGCATTATTTTCAGCTATATCATGGCGAGAACAAGTAATGGTGGTGATGTCCACTTTGTACTATAACAATTATTATGAAATATTAATTAAGAAAGTCATTATTGAATCGACTTTTCAAATTATTTTTTTTTAGCCAATACCTTCTAAGTAAATATTAGAATTCTGAAAAATGACTGATTTGATTTGATTTTTGGTGTTTTAACGCCACTTTCAGCAGTATTTCAGCTATATCATGACGACCAGTTTTAGTGGTGGAAGAAGCCGGAGTACCCGGAGAGAACCACCGACCTTGGGTAAGCAACTGGTAAACTTTATCACTTGCGGCTGCGAGTCGAGAGCACCTTTTTTATAATTTACAAAGCTGGGCGCGAACCCACGCCGTATTGGTGATAGGCTTGTATGAGCTGTTAGATCCAACGACCTAACTCATTGAGCCACCCGGGACCGTACAACGACCTAACTCATTGAGCCACCCGGGACCCTACAACGACCTAACTCATTGAGCCACCCGGGACCCTACAACGACCTAACTCATTGAGCCACCCGGGACCCATTGAATACGATATACCCCAACGACCACTAGTTACAATGTATATTAAATTGATCCATGCTTAGTACAAACATCAACTGCTATATCTTGTTCTGTTGTTCGTTAGCAATTATATCGATAAATCATAATAAAGTGCAACCAGATATTTTCAAATGTACTTATCAATATTTTACAAGTTTTATCACTATGGCACACATTTTCGATTAAAAATCAGGACACTTTGTGTAAATACAATTAATACGTTTATTATCTCAATTCTAAGCCACACGCTCAATTTAATTAAACTAGTTAAAGTCATCAAAGAATATAAACTAATTAAAGAGAACACATGTCATCTAAATTATCATAGCTCAATGACAATGTAAAAAAAAAAATAAAAAAAAAAAACATCGTCAAAACAGTTCCAAAAATCGTTGAAACGGAGGCAAAAATCAATACCCCCTCACACACATACATGACCGACTTTATCGGCTTGGTACGGCCACTTGAATAAAAGTGGCGAGGTTGAACATGTTTAGGTTATTGCAATTTGCATAAATGAATTGAACATTTGTGAAAAGAACTAATTTTACTTTAAACACAAATATTCACATTCTTTATTCAAGCCGTGTTAATTTTAGTAGAGTTTGGGCAAGATTTCAGCAACTAGTGCCTCATTGTACAGTAAACACGTGCTTGACATGTGGAAACTAATAAGATGAACTTAAATTATATTATGTCTCTTCTAGAGTTTACGTACACGTGCATAAGAAAATCGGATTTTAAATTGCAATTCAAATGTTGGCTAAGCTATTTCCAAACTAATTAATTTAATTAATTGAACCATAATGTCTAAACTTCTTCACATATAAAGGTAATTGATTGATTGGTTAATTGACATCAAGTGAACTTTACATCAGATATATTCATCAGGACGAAACCAAGTTAAAAAAATTATTGCTACAGTGATATGACTCTGTGTGGGGCTTTAAATTGTTACAAAAAGAAGAAGAAATAATGGATCCGATTGCAAATTGTTTACTGTGGAGCACTATTTGTTCCCATTGGCATACCGATGAGCTCAATTATGTTGTGAAACGGAGAAGCCCTGTGGATAGAAATACGACATAACATCTCCCCTGCGGTGTATAGCATATCGAAAAGGAATATCTAATCAAATAATTAACTCGCCTTTCAGGACAGGACGAAAATGATTGCCTCGTGTATGGAGAATAGCATGCACTATGCACGTACCAGACTACCAGACAACATGCAACAACCCCTTACTGCGTAATAACTAGGTAATAATGACCAAATATAGTCAGAACATTTGTTCATATGCGACCTTTTCCTTTATTTGTAAATTTAATTCGATATGAACAGTTTGATGACGAAATACTGCTTACTTCACTTTCACAGACTTTTTAAACCTGTTGACACAGGATGGAACACTAATAAAACACGTAGATATTACTCCTTTAGCTTTCTTTTGCATGCAAAGGTCTTGATGACATTGAAGGGGAATGAAACCAACTCACAATATAATGTCATAAAAAATTAATTATTAATTTAAAAAGCAATTAAACACATTTTATAGTTACAAGAATGGGTATGTTAAAATCAAACATTATACATTTACCGCCTCTAAAGGCAGCTGCCAATATCGACAGTTCTTAACCTAATGGGGTCACTCAATTCCGGTTAATTCAATCATCACTATATGATCTTAATACACATTATCAACCAATCATGAAAACGTACTTTACCCTGTTTTAAAGGGTACAAAAATGTAGGTAATCAGACAATATAGGGGCAAGTTCCTTATAATTTCGATCCAGAATATTTGGTATAAGAAATAACAGTCAACATTTAGTCATCGAGTCAGTAGTGTAACCATCTTCTTTTTTACATTTTTGCATTACGATTCTATCCATTTTTCAGAAAGTTAACAACCCACCTGAAATATTTGTCTGGTTTTCTTTCAAGCAATACATGTATGAATAATGTTGCGGTTGGAGAAATTTGATTTATGTGCGGTTATATCAGAATATGTATCGTTAGCGTATGTTATTTGGCATAGGCGTAAGAAAACCAATATGGATGGTGTGACATATAATTTTTGTGCTCTTCAATACCAAAGAGTTCCACAAAATGGCAATACCAATCAAGATGAAAAAAATCATAATTTTTCAACCATTTCTGTGACTATACAATTAGTTATTTTAAAAAGTGGAAACGTCTAAAATATTTTGTTACATCTATTTTTTTTTTTTTTTAAATAAACACACATATAAGGTTTGATTTCTTCAATCAATTCTAACTTTCTTGGAATTTCCTTGATCTCTATCAAGGTTGCTGCTAACAAAGAAACTACAGAACCAGGGATTCCCAGTGGAAATGTTGACGACATCATTCCTAAACGATCACTATCATAACTTGATTAGCAGTTACAAAATGTCTGTTCCGTAGATGACCATAAATATGTTCCGTTTGTAGTAGTCAAATACCATCCTCGCTCACGTCTCGTCATCGGGTTTTTAACATAAGTAACATACCGGATGCTACGTGTGGAGCAGGAAGTGTATACCCTTCCGGAATACATGTGTTCGATCCCATTCATTGTGGGGTTCTAGTTGCTCATTCTTTAGTTTTCTGATAGTATTTTGTACACTATTGTTAGTTATTTTTGTTTTACCTAATTGTATTGTCTGTCCTTCAATTAACGGCTTCTGATTATCCCTTTGGTATCTTTAAACGTTTCATTTTACTAGAACTTTGCCGAAAACAAATCACCTACATATGTTTGTTAATGTAACTTAGACATCGGTTTGTTATATACCATATACATGAAAGATTCCTGACACATGCTAATCTGGGTCACGGGTCACGTAATCTGGGTCACGGGTCACTGTGAGTAGCATGTGTAGTCTATTTTTATCTTGGACAATAATGAGCGTCCTGATTGGATGACCGATTTAAAACACACTGAATCCGAATGGTTTAGCAAGGTTACTCAGATCAGTAGTTTATAAATATAGAATCTTGGCAATGTAAAGGAAAGATGCTATGTTATATTTATTCATTTGTTTGATTCTGGAATATTGTTGATCATTGATTTAAACAAGAAAAAAGGGGGTGAATTTTACAGTTAAATAAATGTAATGTTTGAGAAAAATATAAATTTGTTGCGATTAAAGCTTAAATCAGCGTTAAAAATTGAACAAATATCAGTGGTTTTGTAAATGAGATTTATTATAAATAGAAAATCTGAATTTATTATTTATTAATTTATTATTAATGGTACAATTTTATATCCCTTGGGGGGGGGGGGGGGAATTT
>MJUT01011691.1:120095-140385 GCA_002080005.1 Gigantidas platifrons
AATTTCGTTTCGTTTCGGTGAATTTCGTTTCGTTTCGGTGAATTTCGTTTCGTTTGGTTTCGTTTCGTTATATTTCGTTTCGCGTTTCGTTTCGCAGTTTACAGGTACCCCAATCCAGAGAGGCATACTACGCTGGGCACAAGACGAAAACAAACAAAATAAAAAACACAACACAGAAAACTACAAAGATGAGCAACATGGACCCCATAAAAAACGGGATAAACCCAGGTGCCCGATTTGCTTTCGAAGGGTAATTGTACAAAACCGACACCTAAGCAACAATCTTGCAAAGTAGAATTAAATAGCTTATGCATATTGTGCAGTGTCCGAAATTCGATAAGAACCTAAACGGACTCAAAAGGCAAAGGCGCATCGGGGATTGACCCGGTGTTTTATTTTTAGCAAATTCAACTTCTTTACGTGTCCGTGTTCTTATCAATCCGATCTTACAATAACAGTAGTTTATGGGTACCAGTGGACCTAAATGAAAAACAAGAGAAAGAATACATTGAGAAAGTGAAAGCCTAAAAAGCGTTGTTGATAGTGTTGGTATAAAGTTTTGACATTTACATTGGAAATAATTTGTTTTCCCTCTATTGACTTGTTGTAAGACTGGTTTCTTAATCTGTATGCACTTGTTTATATGTTATATAAATATAATGGTACCAGTAGAAAAGAGGTTTACTAAGGTGACCAATATTATGAATTTTATTATGATTTTCTTTAATAGAATCTAAAAACGAAATTAGTAATAAAATAGCATTTAAAACAATTTTAAACAGTGATAGAAATTTACCCCGTAAACAATTTAGGCACGTTTTGCAGCTTTTATTTTAATATACTGAAGGTACCTTTGTTTTTGTAAATGTTATANCCTCAAGTCAATTTTTTGCCGCCGGGTCGTTATCTTTTATTACTATTACTAATAAATACAATAAAATAAAATAAAATTAACACACCGGCCCTCTATTCTAACTCTAAGATAGCCAAAGCGCTTAGGATATCGGTAAAATGATCATGATTTAAAACCTGTACGTGACGTACATTATGGATAAAATGGCCACTGGTGATGTGCCCAGTGGAACCGTTCTGACTATTTACAGAAATATACGCATTTATCAACGAAATATGAGTGATGCAATTTTATTGGCTTAGCAAAAGCCTTTATGATTTATTTTGTGACCTTCACGGGAAAGATACCAAAACACTGATTTGACAGAAACAAGAAAAAAACAAAAATTTTAACACAACACACTCCTTTATACCATTATAGGACCAAAAGTGAGACCAGGTGTACCATTGGTGGTAAGCATATTCTACATCCCATAAGACACATGTTTGTTCATTTTGAATTTGTGGTTTAACATCTCTTGAAGAAAAAAACCCTGCATGCAAGCCTGTCCTTAAAATTTTCCTATGGTAGGGGAAACCAACAATCAATTTTACATGGCCAGATGAAAATGCATAATTGTTTGTTGACAATATATTTCAACTATTTCAGAGCCTATGGCTAAGCAAACCACAACTGAAAATTAAAAGAATGAACGTCATATTTCTAATTCTTTCAGATTTTGTTTTAATCATATTCATAAATACAGTATACAGTATAAGATTAAAATTGGTGATTAACTTTAAAACACATATAACATATATCCGCAACAGAATACCGAAGGAACAAGTTAAAGGAATTATTCAAAAAAACAACAGAATCCAAAAACAAGTCAAAATGGAGATATGGTTAAAATATCTGATTTACCATATCTGTAATCTACCTGAAAAAAAAGCTGGGCGCCTAAATTATTTGTTGGGCTCCTTGAAAATGAAAGTTAGGAGACCAGGTGGCGACCATGGTTCAAAAGTTAGTGTATATCCCTGCAATCACTCGGAAACATCCGCTTTTCATTCTTATATTGTGCTCCATGCACTGTTGGGATCTCTTCAACTGGTATGAGAAATACAAAAAGGTAATGTATAAATGTAATAAATAATTAATGTAAACCAGATGTAAAATAACTCATGATGTAATATAACGCAATCCCACTGACATTTTGACAAGATGGCCGCACGGCCAATACAGTTTCATACGGATGCGAAGCCGGGGGTTAAAATAAAGGTTGACCCATTGCCACACATCGATAAAAAAAAAAGAAATATGAGGAAACACGCAAACGTCTTTTCCTCGAATCATGGAAAGATAAGAGGCCATGGTTAAGAAATGAGCGTAGGTAATGGGCAACTAAACTATCTTGTTAGATGGTCAAATGGTGTTATTATTAATTGAATCTGAATAAATGCATAAATACTAGTGAAATCATGCAAAAAACACAAGGCTAAAAACAAGTTAATATAATATTTTATTTATAAATGTTCGGACTGACAAAAGTTTGTTCGGACTGACAAAATCTTGAAGGTTGTTAGTCCGAATGTCTGACACAACCAAAAAAATATCCTTTTTTTGTTATAACCTGACGATGTGCACGCCATGGCGTGACAACGTATATGCAGCTACGCCTCTGTGATTTCTTGATAATACCAGAGAGGAAACTTGTCTGTAACAATTTTGTAACATTTTATTGAACAGACATTAAATATTTATTACAACGACATTAACAAAGAATATCCTTTTTTTCATCTCAAAATTATGTTTTCTTTCGAAATTGTGGTACGGTTTGCCGTACCAGCCAGAAAAAGTGGTACGGTTTGCCGTATCAGCCAGAAAAAGTGGTACGGTTTGCAGTACCAGCCAGAAAAAGTGGTACGGTCGGAACCGTACCAACCGTATCGGGTGCTACGGCAGTGAGTTGCAATGAGGCCTATAAACCCTTCAACTATGAGTATAATATTATGCCTCACGGCAAGTTCAAGATTGCCGCTAATATGCCTTTTGCTTTGTTTTGTTTGATGTTTATAATTAGTTAGCTAGAAATCAATTATAATTAGTTAGCTAGAAATCAACAGATAAAGAACTTATTTATTGTTAATTTCAATTGCCTTTTCTTGTCAGACATAATTTGTTTTGAAATATTGACGTCACGCAAAATGGGAATTTCGGAGCTAACTTACAAGTCATACGGTAAGGTGCCATTTCCGTCAGTAACTGAGTCTTAGTCTGTTAACTTATTTATTGTCCCTTTATTGAGAACATGGAAATAAAATTTAATTGTCTTTATATATATTTTTTACCGAGGCAGCTGCATCGGTTGCCTCAACGTAAGTTACGTCTTTGGTGTGAATTGCTTCAATCTCCACATAGCACTAGGTCAACAGTTATCATAGATTAGTAGGTGATGGTAATCATCCATGTAATTGGCTCAGTGGGGTGTTTGCAAAATTTCACCGGAGGCAATTTCTTGGCATGTCATACAAAAAATCTACGGAAAGCTTGACATAAGCCAATAAGTCGTTACGTTATCGAAATTTGGTAACGCCATGATATAAAACCTGCATTTAAAGGATGGTAGCATTACATACATAGGTAAGCTTAGTCAATGTTGGTTATCACGTTTGGGTCCTTTAGCTTACTTGATCCTAAAGACCTTCATATTATTTGGCTTTCCAAACTTTTTACTATGAGCGTTCCTAATGGTGGTTATTCCAGAAACTCGTCGTGTACGCTATATTATACATCAATGTTATTATTATATTAAATGCAACATTCAAAAATAACGATTTTTACATTGGGGAAATAAATAGAAGTACGAAAAACATAACTTACCCCGTATGTCCAGATGCAGAATTCAATACTTTGGGGCACGTCGAATTTAGTTGACAATCTACAGTCAAAATTCCAATTCCAAGTACGAAAACACAGAATGTAAGTTTTCCCGACAACATTTCTCACTTTGTAGTATTTACTTGTTACTTATCACAAAAACATACATTTATGCCAAATAATGTCAAATATCATTGACAACAATTAATTACTCTCCTGGCATCAATCAACAGCGTTCTTCTTACTTCTGTCAGTTCTGATGGCTTTGCGGTTTAGACGTATTGTATATTCTATAAATTTTCACTCTGACTCTACAACTCGGTATTTAATGCCAACATTTGACATATTAATATAGGTAATAAGTAAGTATATCTATATCAACAAACACTTGAAGTATTTCGAACTTTTGCACCACAGTAGTTCGTTAGTAGCGTCTTCACTTGTAAAAACTTTATAGACTCGGTATAAAATGTGTATGTGTGACCCGATCGATTGCCGAAGGTAAACTGATTATTCTTCATTTGTATTTTTCTTATCTATATACTTCACGAAAGCAATATATCATCCTTAGAATAGAATTAGTAAATATATTACATAGATAAAATTCATCCACGTGAATATAATCTTATGTACTTATTTAAACCAGCATTTTTATTTTTCACAATTGAACATTTATGTAAATTTTTTAATACTATTGGAAATTGATCCCCAATACAATGATGAATTTAACTTCAGTTATATACAAGGACATATGTATACTTACTTATGATATGAAATATGTGTTTTCTATTTCTTATAAACAATAACAAGTAAGTAGCGTATTGCTTTTAAAATTGTTAATGGTCAGAGATAAAATATTCATTCTTATTTACCACATTTCTTCAGACACGGTAAATATCCAGTTGTACATTGGCCATAATATTAATTTATTTTCAAATGTGTGTTGCTGTTTTATTGATTGTTTGTGTGTTTGCTTGTTTGTATGTTTGTTTGGTTTGGTTTTGGGTTTTTTTTTGGGGGGGAGGTGTTTGTTTGTTTTTGTTTTTTTTTGTTTTTTGTTTTTTTTTTATTTTTTTTTTTTTATTGGGATTATTTTTAATCTGTTATCATTGGGAGCCTTCCGAGTTGAACAGTAGTTTGCAATAATTTCATGTAATATACATTTTATGATCTTAAATGTTATTTGCATGCAGATCGCGTTTGATATTGCATCACACTTAGTAATGTCTATTACCCTCTTTTAAATTAATGATTAAAGCCATTCAACCTATAAAACTTTAGATTAAAACACACATAAATAAATATGTTATGTTGAGACTAAAGCCATCAGAGATGTTTTAATTTCAATTCATAAAGGTAAAATATCTATTAAAATAAACGACAGAGAAAACCTAATAGGTAATCAAGAAACGAACATCTAGAGACACGAACAAAGGTGGGCACAAGACACAGAACAAAGACAAAGGTGGGCACAAGACACAGAACAAAGACAAAGGTGGGCACAAGACACAGAACAAAGACAAAGGTGGGCACAATACACAGAACAAAGACAAAGGTGGGCACAAGACACAGAACAAATACAAAGGTGGGCATAAGACACAGAACAAAGACAAAGGTGGGCACAAGACACAGAACAAAGACAAAGGTGGGCACAAGACACAGAACGAAGACAAACAATACCCAATTTCAACACAGAAAGCTAAACACTAATGAATAACAAAGGCCCAACAAACAAAAAAACACCGGTTGTGAAACCAGGTCCTCACGAAAGGTTAAGCAATTCCTGGTTCTTATATTAAAACTGTTCGACGTTTAGTCATTGTGTATTTAATTGTGAATATTACTGAAATTTACAGTTCTTAAATAATGTAATTATTATTCAAACTAAGGTTCTCCTCCCTCAGACATAGATGATCAAACTAAGGTTCTCCTCCCTCAGACAAAGATGATCAAACTAAGGTTCTCCTCCCTCAGACAAAGATGACTAGCAGATTTTGATTATCCTGTTTAGGCACTTTGGTTTTATTGCTAAAAATACTTTGAATTATTTGGTTTTCTAACCTTTCGATGCTGAGCGTACCTGATGAAGGTTATTCCAGAAACGCGGCGTCCGCACTAAATTAGATATCTACGTTTTTATTACTACGGTACGAAATCAGCTATATTCAAACACGTACGTATACATATATATGTGCCTCATATGCTTTTACATTAGAATAACAATTGAAAATAAAAAAAAGAAGTGTTTAACAACTGATTTCATTCACCCTTCATTAAAACCAGTATTAATTAATTAATTATTGAGATCAAAGGAATGGATTACTTTATAATTATCGAATAAATTGGAAAACAAAGGTATTTCAATACTTATCCCTTTCATCATTGATAATATAAACAATCGTCTCTCAGAAAATGTGATTTAAAAAAACTAATAAACTGGTAGAAAATAAGATCAAATTGTGTTACATTGTCAGTGTAATAAGGCACTTGAATAAAATAGCAATATAAACTGATTTTATTAATTAACTCAGACTGTTTGGTGTAGACTAGGTTAACTGAGGTCAGCACCTAAACAATTAATATTCTTAAAGCTAGAATATTGTCGTTAGTTTCTAGATCGAAAGAAGGTTTCTTTCTTTTTTTTTTTTAATATATCAGAAGAGTTTGAAGATACCAAAGAGATAATCAGAATCCGTAAATCGAAGAAGGACAGACAACACAATGACCAAAAAGAAAGAAGAAGACAAAGGAACAAACAACGATCTACAAAACATACATATAAAACTAAAGACCGAATAACATGAACCCTACTAAAATTAGAAAGTGTGTTTTCCATAGGCAATTTTAGCATGGCACAGCATGATGCCCTGCACTTTCCAGCATCGTACTGTCCTCACAATGGAAATGTCTATGTCGTTTTCAAATTTGTAAAATTTGTCCACATTAAAAGTCCTTTTATTATCATTATAGTAATAACATAACAGCATTGGAATCAATATAAATAGCTTTAACATTAAAAATATATGTTGTCCTCTGAAATCATAAAATCATATTCAAGTGCCTTTACTAAATTTCAGGGGGGGAGCTATATGTTTGTTGTCAATTAAAACATCTTCGGTGGTGTAATGGTTAACGTGTTCGTCTGACGATCGGCAGTACGGCTCCGGTCAGATCACACCAAAGACTATATAACTGTACATTTGGTCTTTGCTATTGTTTTGCTTAGCACTGAGCAGTGGAGCGACATGTGTACCAGCTGATTTCTGTAGGTTAAAACGGTACATGTGGATATTTCTGTCAAATTGCCATGAGACAATGAACAATATGAAAACCAATAAACAGAACTACAAGGCAGATTTGGCAATGAATGTATGATTGGTTGTTAGTTGATTGACCTTCAGGGTCAAATATTTCATGCATATTCAAGACGAAAACACGTTACACTACTGATACACAAAGGAGAAAGGAATGAAACAATGACTTTTGACTGCTACGGAAAAAGTATGACGAGTTGGATAGGAACGATGTATCTAGGCATTTTGTAGTGGCTGCAATGCGTTTACTCCGTTTCGAAAGGATGTTTTTAACTTCCAAAGTATGTGACACTGCCCCAAACGCAACACCGATTATCTGCAGTTCCTAGATAATGTAATTATGATTAAAACTACAGTTCTCCTTCCACAGACATAGGTGACTTTGGTCAATGTTTGACTCCCGTATCTATGCTCTGTGGTTTTCTTGCTCCCAAATACTATTGAATTATTTAGCTTTCCCATCTTTTGACATTGAGCCTACCTGATTATTCCAGAAGCGGGTCGTGTGCAATAATTTAGATATCTACGTTTTTATTATGGTCTAGGGTTATGCTTTCCTTATCATAACATGAAACCATCCCATCATATGTCATAATTGAAAGCATTGGTTGAATTTTCATAATCATGTATGTAGGGCTGGTCAAAGTTAGTACAAAAGGTTGATGGACTATTATATAGAAGTTTCGATAAACGCTTGCGAAGTGGGTTGCAGAGTACCATAAATGTAACCTCGATATAGACATGTGTTTATGCTATACATACCTGTACGTTATTTCATTTTACAATTACATTAAAAAATGTATACCCAGGAGATATGAAGCAAACATTTTTTCGCCTCAATTTATAAAACAAAATTATTCCCTATGCTGTGGAGATACAAATCGTTTTTCCTCGACGCCCTTTATAATTTCAAACAATAGGTGGGAGACAGTTTGGTTCAATACTATCTTTAATGTGAAACTACAATGTGAGTTATTGGCTTAATTTATTGTGATATTCATGCGATTTATTCTCACGATATTGTGTCAATTAAATGTGTCAAAATTTATATTTAAAAACTAAATTTTAACAAGTTCATGCTATTTTTTTGTTATTTTGTTGAGTAGAAATGTTCTTCTTTTATAAAAACAACTTAAATGTTATAATACTATTTATTTTTTTATCGCACTAATGGTAAAATGAAGAAACAATTATTTAAGACTAGGTAAAATGAAGATACAGTTATAGACTATAGATGTTCTTGGGTTCTTTACACGACCAGAGGCAATATTGTATTGGGATTTCATTTTATGTTCGAAGATGTAATTTCTGTTCTGATCTTAGAAAAACTTAAGTTTTATTACATATTATCACATAACTTTGCTGTATTTTTGTTTGTTTATCTACGATTTTGATAAGAATACCGCGAAGTAAACAAGTCAGAATAGTATAACGACATGTGAACCGTTTTGTTTAAGAGAACTAACATTATATATAGGAAAGATTGTTGATCTAGAAGAAAGTAAGCATCATCGTCTCACATAAAAGTAACTTGTTCTGTCCATGATATAGCTAGAAAATAGCTCACTCAGTGTCAAACAACAATCACTCGCTCGCAAGTTTTGCATGCTGATTTGACTCTATCACAACTAAATCAATACATGTACATTAACCAGAATATCTGTACTTTATATATTATTTACGGGGTGGTTTGGGGTTATGGTGTTTAACTCCACCTTCAACAATATTTCAGCCATACCGTGGCTGTCAGTTTTATTAGTGGAGGAAACAGAAATATCCAGAGAAAACCACCGACCTGTGGCAAGTCACTGACAAACTTTATCACATAATGTTGTATCGAGTACACCTAGCCACGAGTATTATTCGAATTCGCAACGTTAGTGGTGATAGGCATATTATTTACGTACAAAGCGGCATAGAACAAAATGAAAAAAACAACAAGAAATACTATTGCATCAGAACAATTTAAAAAATCTAATTATAATTAAGAAATTAATCATGGAAGCTAGAATGTGTTGGGAGTTTTAACATGGATTGGCGGATATTAGTATTTTATCCCGAGCCAGAAGAGAGGGATACAATTTACTAATATCCACCAATTCATGTTAAACCTCAAAACGCATTCTGGCTTCCATTATTTATTTCGATTCTGATATGTCTAAGAGTATAAATGCGGAATTATACTTTGATTGGATGACGGTAATTTATATTTACGTTTGCGGAAAATATCTTATACAGTTTATGCTGTCAATGGAAAAGTCAGTCAGATTCACCGGCGCATGTGCTAATGAGATTATACCGAATGAATAACTCGCTCGTTTGTTAACAAAGCGAAAGAAGGAGGTCATGTTAGAATATAATAGAAACATCGATAAAAATCTATATCCTTACCCCACATATACATGACCGTTCACATTTATGGCTTGGTACAGGAACTTCAATAAAAAAAAGTGGCGGGGTTGAACTGGTCTTATTGGATCAAACTTCCCCTCTTACTGTAGTGATGCTGTCAATGTAGGTGTTTTACACATTTGAATATAATACCAATCATCGCACGTAACTAGACGAACAGTGTTGCTATAATAAAAGATTGAAGATACCAACGGGGTAATCAGAAGCCGTAAATCGAAGCATGATACTTTCTACGAGATTGCCATTGCCCGAGAGCGCATATTTGTCAGAAATAGTTATCCGAGTCCCTGTGATCGAAGGAGGACAAACAATACACTGGCCAAAAGAAACAGGTCAAAAGGACAAACAATGAAATAAAAAACATTACAGAGAAAAACTAGAGATCGAGCAACATGAAACCCACCAAAATCCGGGGGGTGAACTCATGTGCTCCGGAGGGGTAGGCAGTTCTGTTCCAAATATGGCATCCGTCGTATAAAGAAACAATCTAATGCAATGAACGTTGAATCATATTCTGTAGCTTAATACACAATACATCTATTCTTCGTGACGCAAAAGTTTGAAGTTTTATCCCGACGATACTATACAATACAAAATGTTAAAAAAAAACATCGTGATTATATATAGTTTGTTACAACAGTAGAATTAATAGTTGGGACATTTAATGACTTGTATTTTGTTTTCCTTTGATAATCCAAGGCAAATGAAAATTACATTAAGATTTAGTAGATATGAGCATTTTACTGTATGTCTGTGTTCGTGTTAGGTAGATGAAATGAATCTGTATGTTATTTTGTAAACTTGATTTTTTAGAAAGATTGGAAATTGACATTTTACCTTTGTGAAATAGAAACGTGTACATACAAGGAAATTGACAATCGAAAATCAGTTAAATAAATGATGTCATTTAGGAAATAGTCGATAGTGTTTATGTCAATTCTACATGAAATAGGTTAAGTAGTTCACAACAAGCTTTGATTGGCGGAGGAATAAATATAAATATCTACATAAACTTTAGAGAAGACCGAAGGAGCAATCAGAAAAGAACAATCCAGAGAGACTGGGAACATAGAGTACACAAGACAAGCATGATATCTATATTTATAGAAATGTTTTATTTGGTCACCGTGTTTTACGAGCCACATATATGATGTATCATGGATAGTGTGCTCGCCTCGAGTGTGGTTGATCGTGGGTTCGAGTCCCGGTCGAATCAAACCAAAACTATAAAATTTATATTTGCTGCTTTCCGCTAAACATGTAGCTATTAGGAGTAATAACAAAGGCTGGTTGTTCCGGAATCAGGATGATATATCCGAGTTAAACGACGTGTCTACTCGCGGACAGTTGTTTCAGTGAGTTAGCACTATAAAGTTCCAACTAAGCATATTGGTCTAGTACAAAGAGGACATCATCAGCAACTTGTTCTGGCATTAATTTCTATGATAAAATGTTTGTTATATATTACAACAACAATCACTCACATATTCACTCTTGTATTTCGTAGTCGCTATCATTAACAATTTCCAATGTGTTCAATGATTTAAGGTGAGGGATGATTGTTCGTATTGTTGATATTGGAAGGATTTTTTGTTTACCATCACTGTCTTAGTCTTAGAAATATTATGAGTGCTCTATTCTGCATTTTCTCTATTTATAGCGTTTTTGTACTACAAAATACCATGTGATGGGAAAGTAATTTAGAATAGACCAAATAAAAAAAAAGTAATATATTATCATTTATTTTTTATGGGGGAGGGCCCGGGTAGCTCAATGAGTTAAGTAGTTGGATTACCTAACAACTCGTACAAGCCTATCACAAATACGGCGTGGGTTCGCGCCCGGCTTTGTAAATTACAAAAAAGGTGCACTCGACTCGCAACCGCAAGTGATAAAGTTTACCAGTTGCTTGCCCATGGTCGGTGGTTCTCTCCGGGTACTCCGGCTTCTTCCACCACTAACACTGGTCGCCATTATATAGCTGAAATATTGCTAAAAGTGGCATTAAATGCAAAAAAAATCAATCAAAATCAAATAAATTTTGATGGGGTTCCTGTTGTGTTTTGTTGATCATCGTTAGTATTGTTAGCATCTTCCTCTCTGTCTTTGTCTTTGTGCTTTATTCAACTAAGTTGTGTGCACAAATCGCATTTAAGGAATTTGGTTATTTGAGTTGATTGAAATAATTGTTTGGGTTTACTCTGATAATGTATGTATATTTTTGCTATTAGTGGTCTATTTATCAAGTGGACGGATATTGCGATCCTGCTAGCTGATTAATCAATGATTGATATGTTCTTGTCTCAAGCCAGAGTAAGAGAAGAGGACGATTGAAATCTCACTTACTGTTACGACACCGCTTTATATATTTTTGTCCCAAACCAGGCCAAGAGGGGGAAAACTTAGATCTTACTAACTCGTTAAACGCCGCTTCATATTTTCCTGTCCCAAACCCAGGCAAGAGAGGAATATTTGGATCTTACTAACTGGTTATGCACCGCTTCATGTCTTCTTGTCCCGGAACCAGTTCAAGAGAAGAAGGCTAGGATTTTAATCGTCTTGTCCCAACCAGTATAAGAGGGTAGACTTTGTTCAACACCGCTTCATATCTTCTTGTCCCAACCCATGACAAGCGAGGAAGGTTGAGATCCCACTACATAAATCTTCCTTTTCTAGAAATATATGGTAAATTTGATATGAACGACCCATTTAACCTTTGTAACAGCTACAATGCGACTACTCTTTTTCAAAATCTTGAAATGAGGTCTTTAAAGAGCTGGAATTGAGGTACTCTCCAAACACAACACCCACTACTGTTAATGATCATACTTTCCATATTATAACATGATAATCGCCCACCAAGAGGGAACCTCCTTGCCGCCACCTAGGTACACGCTAGGCATCTCTTTGAGTTGAGCAAAGGAAATAGTCACAAATACCCAGTGTTTAATCGGTAGCGCTACCAATATATATGCAATCGCCTATCTAAGTATTAATCCGAGTTTTATTTATCTAGTAAAAACTGTTAGAAATAAATCGTTTCTAAGAGACTAACTTTTTTTTGTAAGAAAGTATTTGTCATCCAGAAAGGTCACACAGCCACAGACTCGGACGTTGTTAGGGAGAGTGATCGATTAACTGTGTTTCACCTTTAATTAACACTCATTCGGATCACAACCCTCCCCATTTATCTTGTACGTGTTTTTTAATAGCAAAACAATCTAAAAATAGTGTTGTTTATACCATGAAAACATATCTTATTTATTGGTCACTAGTATATGTTTCAAAGATAGGACTTTTGTATCAAAAGCTTTAAATTCAGACTTCTATTTGTGGTTAATCAAAATAATACGTGACAATGCAAATGACGTCACAGAACAAAATATTTAACAAATAGGTCATGGTATTGAGGGCCATATGGTAGTTTATGGACCGGGATGTCACCCACAAAATATTAAATGGACCGAAGCGGAGCTGAGGTCCATATAGTATTTTGTGGGTGACAGACCGGTACATAATTAACAAATAGTTCACGGCACTGAGGGCCATGTGGCAGTTTATGGACCGGGATGTCACCCACAAAATATTATATGGATCGAAGCGAAGCTGAGGTCCATATAGTATTTTGTGGGTGACAGACCGGTCCATAAACTGCCACATGGCCCGAAGTGCCGTGAACTATTTGTTATATTATACTTCGCGTCCAAAAACAAGCCCAATTATCTCCCGAAATAAAGACTCGAAAACGAGGCAGTCCACTGCCGGTCCATATAACGTTATATTGACCGGCTGCGCTAACAAAGACAAATAGTTAAAATAAAAACGTAAAGTATAATATATGTAAATCTAAAACTCTAAGTACATTATCAAAGTCTTTACTTATATAAAAAAAAGTCATTACCCATGTATGACAAAATATATATTTACAATATTAGTGCACTGTCTTCAAATAAAACCGTTTATGTTAATGAGACTTACAAACGTGAATAAATTCGAGGCTCGCCAAGCCCTTCCCCAGTTTTGCACCGATTACACGTAAACGTTATATTTGAAGACATTCTATTAATATTGTGTTTATTCCCTAGAAATATATATTATATTTTTAATTAAATAATAAAATTATATAATTATTCCTTCATTTTCCCTTTTGTTATTTTTCTGTCAACAGGAAGTTGACTGATTTACTTCTCTTTATTCATAGCTCAACAGGTAAACATGTGAAAGGGTATCAGAAAAGCTATATTTCGGTCAGTGACCGTATATAACAATACAATGCCCAGTCAATGCAATTTGACTTCTCATATAGAACGAGTGCATGATAACATTATTTCTCCCATTATGACGTGATTTTAACCCCGCTGAACCAGTGGTGGAAAAATCTTCAATCCTCTAGAGGATTAAAATGTCTCGTGCCTTCCCCGAATT
Organism: Gigantidas platifrons; assembly: GCA_002080005.1. NCBI lineage: Eukaryota > Metazoa > Mollusca > Bivalvia > Mytilida > Modiolidae > Gigantidas > Gigantidas platifrons. The sequence continues at coordinate 133,959 of MJUT01011691.1, forward strand.
AATTTCAAACGCATTAATTTCAAATTTTTAAATAAAGTTCGTGTTAGATAATGGGAGAAACAAATTATCCTTCAGTTGCCCATGTGGGTTACGATATTTCTCCACTCAAGAGAGTTAAATTTAAAATTTTAACCACACGTACGATATTTCTCCACTCTCGAGAGTTAAATTTAAAATGTTAACCACTCGCCTGACGGCTTGTGGTTAAACTTTTAAATTTAACTCTCTTGAGTGGAGAAATATCGTAACCCACGGGCAACTGAAGGAGAATCTATATATAACACGACGGGTGCCGCTAGTGGAGCCAGAACTACCTAACTTCCGGAGCACGTGAGTTCACCCCCGGTTTTAGTGGGGCTCGTGTTTCTCAATCTTTAGTTTTATGTGTCTGTTTTGTAGATCATTGTTAGTCCTTTTGTTCCTTTCTTTTGGCCGTTGTGTTATCGGTCCATCTTCGGTGTGTCGAATCTGATTACCTCTTTGGTATCTTTAAACTCTTCATATAAAATATTAGCTTAAAGCGTAGATTTTTGATTGGATATGACACTAATATTGGTATCTATCGTTCGGAGTGTGGCCTAGTGTGTATGTATGTAAATCAAGCAAAACAAAATTGTTAACTTTCTAACTTAAATATGAAAAGTTTGAACATGAATCCCACATAAAATAAGGATTGACCTCTGGTGCTCCGCAATGTTTTCTGTATTGCTTCATGGGTGTGTAAGTGTTGACATGTATTTCGGAAAACTGTTTATCAGGCCAACATTACTGACACATGCCATTCACAATAAATGTCTGGTATATATATTTTTATTATTTTATTTTATTTTATTTACATTGGATTATTGTCGCGATATGAAAAAAATCAATTTTATACAGCAGAATATGAATGTAAACAAGATGGCAACAAACAGTATTATTGACCCTGTTATTGTACTATCCATGATTAGGTTGTCCTTCATTCTTGAGATAATGTGTGATCTTTTTAAGAGGAAGCAAATCGATGCAGGGATTTTATTTTGTTTCTATATAACCGTCTTACCATTGGAGATCCTATTTTAAAATGAGGTAGATTATAGTTGTATTGTCTAGTGCAACCCTATATTTCCACCAATATACACAAAAGTAAAGCATGGGTCTTAGTGTGTGTGCGTGCGTGCGTGCGTGCGTGTTTAATGATTTCAGGTGAGACGTTTTTGTTCGTTTTGTTGATATTGGTGGAATTATTTATCATCACTGTTAAAACTTTATTTTTATAATTATTTATTATGAAGGATATTTGTTCTTCTACTTCTTCCAATCTCATTGCTAGATTCTATCTTGCTGTACAATTCCAAACGTATTCTGTTAATTCTATCTAATTTTGAATTTAATTCCGCCACCCTGTCTTATTTACGTTATTTGTGTTTGTTTGCGAATAGTGGTGTCAAACACATATTGTTTTGCACTTTCGCTGTTTTTCATCGTCTTGTGTTGTCAGTTTCTCTGGATTGTCCAGTTTTATTGCCCCTTCAGTATTCTCTAACCTTTATTTCCGATTTAATGGAAAATCCCATTCCATTATGCTGGATTATATCCCATTGTTAATCACCTTTCATAACCATGAATTCTATTTAATGGTCAGTCGAATAATCTAGTATCATGGACTCGATTCAGGGGTCGTCGTGGTCGTGGTCGTTTGGTGGTTGGATTAATAAATACCTATGCTAACGTTGTGAGTTCGAATCCCAATCAGGCGAGGTGTACTCGATACAACATTATGTAATAAAGTTTGTCAGTGATTTCTGGTTTTCTCCGGGTACTCCGGTTTCCTCCATCAATAACACTGACGGCCAAGATATACATGTAACTGAAATATTGTTGATAGTGGGGTAAATACCATAATCCCCCTCAATTCGATTCTTCAGTATACTATCATAATGAATCCCATTTCATCACCTTCCATCCTATATTATTGTAAATCCCATCCATTTATCCTAAATTCTATGTCATTAAAAATTCCATTCTATTAACCAGTATTCCATCTCAGTTTAGATCCCATTGTATCAGCAGGGGTTGATTCTCACAATCGGTGCTTATCATCACTAACGCTGGGAGTTCAAGTCCTGCTCGGGTGATGTGTACTCGATACAACATTATGTGATAAAGTTCGTCAGTGACTTGCGGTCTGTCGGTTGTTTTCTCCACCAATAAAACTGGCCGCTACGATATAAATATTGTTGAAAGTAAAATTAAGATCGATTGATTTTTGGTGTTTTAACGCCACTTTCAACACTATTTCAGCTATATCATGGAGACCAGTTTTAGTGGTGGAGGAAGCCGGAGTATCCGGAGAGAACCACCAACCATGGGCAAGCAACTGGTAAACTTTATCACTTGCGGCTGCGAGTCGAGTGCACCCTTTTTTTAATTTAAAAAGCCGGGCGCGAACCCACGCCGTATTGGTGATATGCCTGTATGAGTTGTTAGATCCAACGACCTAACTCATTGAACTTCATAACAATAACACACAATCAATATAATTCTATCTCATCGTAAATCACATATCCAATTACCCTGAATTCTATCCTATATGAATTAACCTCACTATCAATTATCGTTTATTCTACCGGGTATCTCCTTGTAAATGACATTGAAAGATATAAAATGAAATCAGAAACACCTTAAAAATAACTTTAAACCAATAAAGCACGTCTCGTAAATCTGATTTGGAAACAAAATTTTGTAGTGAATAGTCCAAAATCTATTTTTATACACACCATTTGGGACATCAAGACCTTGAGTGAGAGAGTGAGTGAGTGAGTGAGTGAGTGAGTGTTGCTTAATAGAAAATGAAATCTGTTTCACCTGTTTCATGACGAGAGCCAGATACATGTGTATGATATAATAATGATATTGTCCGTTTTGTACAAGACCAACAAGCTTAGTTTAATTGTTATAGTGCTAGCTCAATGAAGCCACAGTCCATGGATAGACACATTATCCTGGTTCCGATCAAACCAGTCCTTGCACTTACTTCTTAATGTTACGAGCTTAGCGGAGAAGGAACAAATATCCGTGTTGTAGTCTTTGGCTGGACTCGGCCGAGGATTGAACCTGAACCTACGATCTACCACAATATAGGGGAACACTCTAGATAACCATTACACCGCCAATGCGGTGCATTCAGACATTGTGGAAACACTTATCCTATATCTAGTGCATATTATGGTATGATTTCTCCTCCACATTGCGCTTATCATACTTAACACAGTGTGATGTCTGAAGGTCAAATACATAATCTTGTATGCACGTATACACGTATACATGTAACAATGGCTGTCACTGTTGATATTTCTCTACATAATAATAATAATGATTGTCTATGTCTTCTGCCAACAGTGTACCAAGATGAATTACAAGTTTACTGTCTGTCAACAGTGTACCAAGATGAATTACAAGTTTACTGTCTGTCAACATACATTCATGAGAATATAAAAATAATACTCACATCTGCTCATTTTTTTTTTATTTAAAGTGGTACCATACACTTCTGGTAAAATTTAATCTGCTCGTTTAATTTTCTTATTTTGTTTGGCAGTGTGTTTGAATATATCCACTGTAATAAATATTAAAATTTTAGCAAATTCCAACCAACAGACTCAGAGCTGTAAATTCACTAGCCACATAGCAGCTTTTCCCTCTGTGGTTTTGATCACCGAGATGCTTGAAATCTGCATACAAACATCATATGATCAAAACGTTCAACTGATTTTAAAGAGTTATCTCCCTGTAGTGTATGGTATCCCCTTAAGCTCTTTGTTCAAAAGCATTGAACCATACCAATTTTGCCCCGCCACTTTGTTTTGATTGAAGTTACTAATACAGAAAAGTGTGCGGTCATGCCTTAGTGTGTTAAAAGGGTATTGATTTTACCTCTGCTTCTAAAATTTTTCGATTGAAATTTAGAACTGTTCCGACAGCTAGATATTTTTTATTAGTTTATTCCAACGTCACTTTCAACAATATTTCAGTTATAATATTGTGGCGGTCGGCTTTAGTGGTGAAGAAAATCAGGCACCGGTGCCATAAAACTTGAGAATTTACTTAAGTCTGAGAATATTCTCAAATAAGGAAATACTCAAATTTGATTGGCTGAGAACACAGATTTGAGCAAAAAAAGTTTGCTCAGCAAAGAAAAAGTTTTATGGCATCGGGGCCCGAGTACCGGAAAAACCACCGACCTGTCGCAAGTCACTCACAAACGTTATCATATATTGTTTGTATCGAGTACGCCTCGCCATGACGGGATTCGAACTCACCACTATAATGGACTGTAATGGTGATAAGCACTGATTACACATGTAGTAATAAATCCAACTACCATACGATCACGACCACGACGGCCCAAAACAAGAATTTATTATTGTTGTTTTTCATCTAGCAATTCTCAGAAAGCCTGGAATAATGAGTACCTAAAGGTGAGTACGTGAAGACTTCTAGTCCTAGATAACTTTGATACCTTGACCAATTAATTCCCAACTTAATAGTTTATTTTAAAGGTAAGTTCATCAAGTTTATTATTTCGTAACGACAGCAGTGAACAATGTCTGCATGGATGGTTTGTTTTTAATTTGCCCAATGGGTGGAGAGGATTCAGATGAGAGTCTAAATAAAAACGTAGATATGTAAAATAGTACGCACGGCTCGCTTCCGGAATAATTTTCATAAGGTACTCTCGGTCATAAGATTGGAAAGCCGAATCATTTAAATGTCTTTGGAGGAAAGTAAACCAAACAGAATAGCTAAAGCCTGTTATGTTTACATATGGCTGAGGGAGATCGTGGAACACTTAAGGCATTAGGATTGATTGATTTGATTTTGATTTTTTGTGTTTTAACGCCACTTTCAACAATATCATATATGGCGACCAGTTTTAGTGGTGGAGAAAGCCGGAGTACCCGGAGAGAACCACCGACCATGAGCAAGCAACTGGTAAACTTAATCACTTGCGGCTGTGAGTCGAGCGCCCCCTTTTTTGTAATTTACAAAGCCGGGCGCGAATACACACAGTATTGGTGATAGGCTTGTATGAGTTGTTAGATCCAACGACCTAACTGATTGAGCGACCCGGGGCCCTTAAAAGCATTATGACAACAAATACAAGCCATGAGCAAAATTTCACATGAAGTTTGAAATATGAAATCATTGTTTACAACAGGACAGGGGTTCTTTTCAGGACTTTAACACACAAACTATTATCGTGGTACTACTAGAGACTGCTGAGGTGGTTTATTTGTATTAGCCATAAGTAGACAGTTATAAGTGGGAAAGATAAGATTGACACCGTTCATGCTTCAAAAATCGATCTCACATTCGTACAAACTCTAGTTATGTTTAAATTATGTCGTTGAACTATTATTTGACAGGAAAGCTGCTTTAGCCACGTAACACGATAAATTGTAATATTTGTTGACGTGTAACACACAGAATATAAAAGAAAGATTTCACTCTGACGAAATAATGAAATCTACTATGAATAAATGACAATGAAAAAATGTCACATTATCGTTTAATGAGGTAGACAACAACTGATAAGAACTGATTTATACTCAATAAACAAGGCAACAACATTACTTCATTCATTGAAACTCTCTCCGTTCAACAATGGCAGATGTAGCCTTAATCAAAAGCGAACTTCATGAACTGGACAACATTCTGTATTAGACAAATAATTTTTGTGTTTCGTTTCATTTTCTTGTATCACCTGAAATATTGTTAAAACAAGTAATCCTAGATTTTTATTTTCTTCTGTTTTTTTTTTTTTTTTTTTTTTTTTTTTTTTTTTTTTGTGTTTTTGTGATTGAAGGAAAAGCGCAAACTCCCTTGTTCTTCAAGCTCCTATCAGCATAATACTTTCGAGGTAGCATGATAGTATTTTTCCAAACAGGGGAATAATTTAAGGATTTAGTATTGAAAATATTTTGTAATAGTTTAATTTGTTGTTAATGTGAATACTGCAATCTGATTGGATGATTCGCCTGGAGCAACATTGGTTATATATGATAAGAAGAGATTGAAGATACAGTATCCGTAATTAGAAGAAGAACAGACAACACAATGGCTAAAAATAAAGAGGACAAACAACGATCTATAAAACATTCACATAAAACTAAAGATCTAGTACCACGAACCCCACCCAGAGGGTGTGACGGGGTAGAATAGGCACCAGGTTTCTCCGTCCTAGAGGCACTAGTCCTCTAAAAGGGGTCATCCCCGCGGGAACCCCGGGGTATAGAAATGGGACCGAGAGCTTCTTCGGCTTGAAGAAGCGTCCGTCGGTTGTGCGGGATGTAGAAATTCACAGCCAATCCGTCCTTCGGATGAGACGTAAATAAAACCGAGGTCCCGTGTTGAGAGATTGCCACCCTCTTCGCACGTTAAAGAA
>MJUT01011691.1:141841-164360 GCA_002080005.1 Gigantidas platifrons
TCACAGCTTTCGTCAACCACAAGTACTAGTTCAATGACTTCTGACACTAAGATGTCATCTCGTTTTTTATGGGAACACTTACATTTACGGAGGAACTTTTAATTTTAACCATCCTCAGTCTAGTCAGAAAAGACAAAGTGATGATTCCGGACTACAAATAGCAAAAACTAAATATAATCGAATCCTACATTTATCGTTTAGTGGTTCCGATTCTGAGTGAACTTTAGTACAGTTTCCTTCCGTTATAATCCGTTTGAATTACACAATTAACGTTTGAACCGTTTGGACCCACATTTAACGATTTACATTTCCTAGCTGTTATATTGTTAAATTACTTGTTTTCTAATTATATAATCCATCGAATTTGAAATAGTTTTGGTTTTGTTAACGGCCAAATATTGGTATGCATCCGACTTCTTTCACAAAACATTCTTCCCACAAGAGTACAAATTAAATGTACATGAAACATACATCAAGTGTCAATAAATAAAATTGTGTCTTTTAAGGTCAAGTGCATACTATGGTCACAAAGTTTACAAGTAACCAACATGGAAATTATATTCCTAATAGAAATATGTGCACATGAATTTATTTATTTACAAAATTGAAAGCATTAGACAAACTTTCAGTCAACGAGTAGCCAAGGTCACAGTTGTATATTAATGCGCAATAAAGAAATAAACACATGCAATGCAGATGAAAGAAAATATCAAATTTATTGACTCAAAACAGTCTATATAATAAACAGTATAACTAACTTCGATGTCCGATTACCAAAAATATATCACTCATGACCGCACAACTCTGATAATTCACTCATGCGCTTCGCGCATTCGTGAATTATCAGTTGTGCGGTCATTCGTGACATATTTTTGGTAATCGAACATCACAGTTAGTTATGCTATAAATAGTTGCTTGCCCATGGTCGGTGGTTCTCTCGGGGTACTCCGGCTTCTTCCACCACTAAAACTGGTCGCCATGAAATAGCTGAAATATTGCTGAAAGTGGCGTTAAGCACCACAAATCAAATCAAAAACTGAACATATTCCTTAAATACACTACAAATTAACAAATAGTGATTTTTTATAACTTTAAATTCAAACACTATATACATGTAGAAGATCAAAGATTGAGCAATATGAACCTCACAATACAAAACGAAGTGAGCTCGGTTGCTTCGAAACGGTGAACAGTTCCTGTTCCTCTAGTGATACCCGTCATATTATTCTTGCTACAGATCCGGTGATAAGCCATGAATAAGGAAATGACCAGATTGTGATTACGACAAACGGATCGTATCAGTGTTCATATATGACACCGATATTCCGTAGCTGTCAACCAAGTCAGGGTGCCGACCGTAAGTGATGACTTCAATATAGTAAATGCGACATATGTCACTTAAATTTCCGGGTTCCTTTATTAAAGTGATACGAAATCCAAACATGTCACTATTATCGGCTATGGAAGAGCAATACTACAGTGCTACCTGTATTCCAGCCGTGAAAGTAATAGTCATGGTGGCCATAGAAATTGCTAGGAGATAGGGAACAGAACAATTGTTCTTGATGTCAATGAAGTTTCAGTACCCTAAAATGGACGTGAAGGAACTCATATCTTGGACATAAACGTTACGTGTTGAGAGATTCTTTTCTAATACCCAACATATAATTTTTGTATTCAGTTGGAGTATAATTATTATAAGATGAAATAATATTACTTGTAACATTAATGCATTCATTTCCATTGATATTTTATGGTTTATATATACCAGAATGTAAGCATCAACTAAAAACTAAGAAATAATACACTCATTTACAAGGTGTTGCACCATTAACTCTGGGATGTGAAGTTGTATTACTCTCAGAGAGCTGTGCAATAACCAACGACCTAGATGTGATATTGCATGCCTTCATGTTACAAATAATTTATACCATGGTTTTCAGAGTTTAACCGTTTACCTCGGATAATCGTGGTATAGATATTAGTAATATATTCATCAGAATACACAGAATTATTCCAATTACAGTGCATATTAATGACTAACTTACAAGTAATAATAATTTGTAAATCGAAAATAACATTTTCCGCTGATTGTAGTCAATCAGAAACGAGAAACGCAATTCGGAAATTAAAAACGCAAATCGGTATTATAGGTCTGCTATGAAAAATGTAGAAAGCAATCGAACTGTCTTTAGTATTAAGGTATTAAGGTCAGGGCACTTTTGCCAGTCAATACATAAAATCACTATTATATGAAGAGTTGGAAGATACCAAAGGGGTAATCAGAATCCGTAAATCGAAGGACAGACAACACAATGGCAAAAGGAAAAGAACAAACAACGGACTACAAAATATAAACATAAAACTAAAGATCGAGTAATGCGAATCCTACTTAAAGCCGGGGGTGAACTCAGATGCTCCGGAAGGGTAAGCAGTTCCTGCTCCACTAGTGATTAATTTGTTTGTTTAAAAGAAAAGTAGGGCATCAAGTATATTCCGTTTGAAAAGTTTAAATACCAAAGGGGTAATAAGAAAAGGACAGGCAATGCAATGGCCAATAGAAAAGGGGGAAAATGATAATGATCAACAAATCATGAGCAACACCAATCCTACTGAATGATAACAAAGGTGCTCCTGAAGGGGAAACAATTCCTGTCCCGCTAGTGGTAGAATAATCACACTTGAAAAATAGAAACAGCTATACCCCTTTTAACATCCCCCAACATTATTACTTATTGGAGCGTTGAAGTATACTTTGTTATCAATTAATAACAGTATTATCGACAACTCATGCTAGCTCAAGCTATTGATGTTACAGTTAAAGAAATCATTTATCAAGGGTGTATTCGACTTGCAATTAAAAAAAAAAAAAAAAAAACATAAATTTCTTGAGAATGAAAATGTATCAAAATGGTTTCCACAGGGATTCTGTCTACAACATCAACATAAAAAACACGGTTTCCGGAGAATTGCCATTGGCCAAAGTCGCCTTCAACAGAATGGTCATAATTTTTGTCCCATAGTTAGGTGAAAGGCAATTTGAGCTTTTGCCATCACTTGGCGTCCGTCGTCCATCGTCCGTTAACTTTTCACATTTTAATCTTCTCCTCTGATATCCCTTGGCTAAATGAACTGAAACTTGGTGGGATGCATCTATGGACGGTCCTCCATAAAGATTGCACATTTTGTCCCGATCTGTCATCAAACATGGCCGTCAAAGGCAATTATTTTTTCTGATTGACCGATTTCTAAAAATCTTCTCATCTGAAACCGCTTGGCCAAATGAACCGAAACTTGGTACGAAGCATATATGGAAGGTCCTCTATACAGATTGCTCATTTCGTCCTTATTCGTTCTCAAACATGGCCACCACAGGAAATTCTTGCTTCCGATTGATCGATTTCTAAAATAAATCTCGTCTGAAACCGCTTGGCCAAATGAACCGAAATTTGGTAGGAATCATATATTGAAGGTCATCTATAAAGATTGCTTATTACGTCCCGATCCCTTAACGAACTTGGCCACCACAGACAATTCTGTTTACCTTGCCAAAGGCAATGTGAGCTTTTGCCATCACTTGGAGTCCGTCGTCCATCGTCCGTTAACTTTTCACATTTTAATCTTCTCCTCTGAAACCCCTTAGGTAAATGAACTGAAACTTGATGGGAGTCATCTATGGAAGGTCCTCTATAAAGATTGCAGATTTTGTATCGATCTGTTATCAAACATGGCCGTCACAGGTAATTCTTGTTTCTGATTGGCCGATTTCTAAAAATCTTCTAATCTGAAACCGCTTGGCAAAATGAACCGAAACTTGGTAGGAAGTATCTATGGAAGGTTTTCTATCACGATTGCTCATTTCATTCCGATCTGTTATCAAACATGGCCGTCACAGGCAATTCTTGTTTCTGATTGGTTGATTTCTAAAGCAAAATTTCTCCTCTGAAACCGCTTGGCCAAATGAACCGAAACTTGGTAGGAAGCATACATGGAAGGTCATCTATAAAGATTAGTCATTACGTTCCAATCCATTAACAAACATGACCACCACAGGCAATTCTGCTCACCTTTCCAAAAGCAAAGTGAGGTTTTGCCGTCGCTTGGCATCCGTAGTCCGTCGTCTGTTAACTTTTCACATTTTAATCTTCTCCTCTGAAACCCTTTAGCCAAATGAACTAAAACTAGGTGGAAAGCATCTATGGAAGGTCCTCTATAAGGATTGAACATTTTGTCACGATCTGTTATCAAACATGGCCGCCACAGGAAACTTTTGTTTCTGACTGGCCGATCTCTAAAAATCTTCTCCTCAGAAACCGCTTGGCCAAATAAAGCGAAACTTGGTAGGAAGCATCTATGAAAGGTCCTCAATACAGATTGTTCATTTCGTCCCGAACCGTTATCAATCATGGCCGCCACAGGCAATTCTTGTTTCTGATTGGTTGATTTCTAAAGCATCTTCTCCTCTGAAACCGCTTGGCAAAATGAACCGAAACTTGGTAGGAATCATCTATGGAAGATCCTCTATCAATTGCTCATTACGTCCCAATCCATTAGCAAACATGGCCACCACAGACAATTATACTCACCTTGCTAAAGTCAATGTGATAATTTGCCATCACTTGGCGTCCGTCGTCCATCGTCCGTTAAGTTTTCGCATTTTAATCTTCTCCTCTAAAACCCCTTACCCAAATGAACTGAAACTGGGTGAGAAGCATCTATGGAAAGTCCTTTATAAATAATGCACATTTTGTCCCGATCTGTTATCAAACATGGCCGCCACAGTTAATTATTGTTTCTCATTGGCCGATCTCTAAACATCTTCTCCTCTGAATCCGCTTGGCCAAAGGAAGCGAAACATACTAGGAAGTATATATGAAAAGTCCACGATACAGATTGCTCATTTCGTCCCGATCCTTATCAAGCATGGCCGCCACAGGCAATTCTTGTTTCTAATTGGTTGATTTCCAATAAATATTTGAAACCGCTTGGTCAAATGAACCGAAACTTGGTAGGAAGCATATATGGAAGGTCCTCTATACAGATTACTCATTACGTCCCGATCAATTAACAAACATGGCCACCACAGACAATACTGCTCATCTTGCCAAACTCAATGTGAGCTTTATCCATCACTTGGCGTCCGTCGTCCGTTAACTTTTCACATTTTAATTTTCTTCTCTGAAAGCCCTTACTAAGTGAACTGAAACTTGATGGGAAGCATCTATGGAAGGTCCTCTATAAAGAAGGAACATTTTGTCCCGATCTGTTATCAAACATCGCCACCACATTTAATTTCTCATTTGCCGAGTTCTAAAAACAATATTCTCCTCTGAAACCGCTTGGCCAAATGAATTGACACTTGATAGGCAATATATTTGGAAGGTCCTCTATAAAGATTGCTCATTTCGGCCTAATTTGTTAACAAACATGGCCGCCATAGATAATTCTTCTTTCTGGTTGGACATTGTGTTTTTAAATTTCTTATTTGTATAAACCACCTTACACTCCTCATCAATTTACATCCTCTTTTAGCGTTTTGCATAATCCTCAACGAAATCCTTAGCAACATTATAACAATATTTCCAATTCAAGGATACACAAAATGAAAGATTCATCTGTCATGCACAATATGAAAGGAATATCTGACAGGCAAATTGAAAGGAACATCTGACAGGCAAATTGAAAGGTACATCTGACATACACAATACGAAAGGTATACCGGACGTACACAACATGAAAGGTACATCTGACATTTACAATACGAAAGGTACATCTGACGTACACAACATGAAAGGTATATCTGACATACCCGCCATGAAAAGGTACATCTGACATATACAAAATGAAAGGTACACCCGACGTACACAACATGAAAGGTATACCTGACGAACTCAACATTAAAGACACACTTTACATACACAATATGAAAGGTGCATCTCAGGTACACAACATGATATGTACAACTGACTTCCGGAACATAAAACACTCGTACAAGACATTAAAGGTACATCTGACGTACACAACATGAAAGGTACATCTGACACGTAAATTGAAAGGTACATCTGATGTACACAATATGACAGGTACATCTGACGTACACAACATGAAATGTATATCTGACGTACACAATATGAAAGGTATATCTGACGTACACAACATCAAAGGTATATCTGACACGAAAATTGAAAGGTACATCTGACGTACACAACATGAAAGACACACTTTACATACACAATATCAAAGGTACATCTCAGGTACACAACATGATAGGTACATCTGACTTCCAGAACATAAAACACTCGTACGAGACATTAAAGGTACATCTGACGTACACAACATGAAAGGTACTTCTGACACGTAAATTGAAAGGTACATCTGACGTACACAATATGACAGGTACATCTGACGTACACAACATGAAAGGTATATCTGACAGGAAAATTGAAAGGTACATCTGACATAAACAACATGAAAGGTACACCTAACGTACACAACATGAAAGGTATATCTGACGTACACAATATGAAAGGTACATCTGACGTACACAACATGAAAGGTATATCTGACACGCAAATTGAAAGGTACATCTGACGTACACAATATGAAAGGTACACCTAACGTACACAACATGAAAGGTATATCTGACGTACACAATATGAAAGGTACATCTGACGTACACAACATGAAAGGTATATCTGACACGCAAATTGAAAGGTACATCTGACGTACACAATACGAAAGGTACACCTGACGTACACAACATGAAAGGTATACCTGACATACACACCATAAAAAGTTACACCTGACGTACACAATATGAAAGGTACATCTCAGGTACACAACATGAAAGGTACATATGAGGTACGAAACACGTAAGGTACATATAACATGGAGGAAAACGGAGTAACCGGAGAAAACCACCGACCTGTCGTAAGTCACTGACAAACTTTATCACATAAAATTGCATCAAGTACACTTCACCATAAGTGGGTTTCAGTGGTTCTAGGCACTGATTGCTTAGGTAGTTGTAAATCCAACTACCATGCGATAACCACCATGACAGCCCCTCATTGGCCTCAATAATTACATATCCAGATGACTAAACATTATATGACCACAAATTCCTTGCCTTCATATAGCAAAAGAAGATGGTTGATAGCAGGGTTAGAAAACTTTGCGTCAGCAATGGGCCACAAACGACCTAGTAACTCATCCTTGTTCAAAAGGAGCAGCTACTCAAAAGAGACTACATTAGCCAAACACAGCGTACTCATTTGTATCCCGTACCAAGGGCCTATTCTATATTTGATTGGTCACAAACAGGATACACCCCTTACATACACATTCCTTGCGAAGAAACTATAGGTTCTATTTTTACACACTGGAATTTCCTTTTGTGACAATATATTGTACACTTGATATTATTTGGTTTGGACAATAAATTTGTAGCATTCATAAATTGGGTACAATTCTATAAATGAATTAAATAAATAAAAAAAAATTGCATCTATAGTCACATCTAACAGTTACTTTTTATTATAATACTTATGACACATACTGGTACCCATTGATTAATGGGCTCATCATCACGCTTCAACGTCGCATTATATTTTCCAAGTTCTTCCACTATCGATTCACAGTCATGTAGTGAAATTCCAAGTCCAGTTTTCTTCCCTTTTCGTGCTGTAAATGACACAGATTTTAGACTGGTACTTGTCCGTAGTAGCTCTCGTATTCCAAATATCGTTATCTTATCATTATTATGGATAGTTAATTGTTGTAAATTTTTGCCGTAATTCCCAATCGAGATCAAAACGTTGTCGGTAAAAGCTGATTTGATAAGTGTTTGATCTCCAGAAATATCCAGTACCTCTAGATAGGCACATTTCTTCAGTAAATATTGAATTGAGTCATCAGTAATTAAGAATGTTCCTGAAAAATACACTTCTCTCAGGTCTGGACAAAAGTCAGCGATTTCTTTCACTGAATCATCACCAATATTTGGACAAAAGTTAAGACGAACTATGCGCATGTGTGAATGTCTTAGTGCAATATCCTGCCTTCCATTGTCATTTTTCAAAGTTTGAGGAATTATGTCTGTAACTTCTGTGTTTTTGCAAGAGGCATTTTCCAATGTATTTACATTGTTTTTACTGGCATTTTTGTCGACAGCTTTCACGTTTGTCTTAGGCTCGTTTATAATTGTCAAACTATTGAAGTAGGTAACCAATTTGTGGAAGTTGGTAGAAGGAGAAGATTCTACTCTGTCTTGTAAACAAAGATTTTGTTTTATTTGTTGGTCATTTCCTACAAAACCCTGTGATGATATACTATTATCAGCGAATATAAAATTCTTAAACTTCAGTGTATTTATATTACAGCGGTCTAATATAACAGTTTCTAGCCAAATACAATTCACAATTAAATGGTTTACGCTCTTGCATGTCACTTTAATACAGCCATCGAATTCTACGTGACGCAATGACCGACATCCGTATGCCAAATATTCGACACCGGCACCAGTAATCCCAGTGCAACCACCGACTTTTAGAATTGACATGTTATGACAATGTTCGGCTATAGAGTGGATACCCTCGTCAGTGATACCATTACAGTTTCTTACAACTAACACTTTCAAATGTTTGCACCCTCTTGCAATAGAATCAATACCAACATGTGTTAGATTTCGTCCTCTTGGTTTTACAGATCTATTTATATTTAAGGTCTCCAATTTCGTGCAGTGAGTGCCAACATATGAAAATCCTTCATCATTTATTGCATACTCACAATTTTCTAAAGATAAATGTCTAAGATTTGGTGCATTCTGGGTAATAATTTTCAAACATTGTACATCAATATATTTACACGCCATGTTTAACGTGACCAAGCTGTGCTTCACTGGCATGCCATCAAAAGCCTTAATATCAATGTAGAAGCAGTCTTCAATATCTAAATATTCAAGCTTTTGAAAATAACTCAGTAAAGCTTTCACAGAACTATTTGTTAGAACGTTGGATGTAATATGCGTTAAATTTGGACGAGATTGGAAAAACCTTTTAAATGGTCCATTTATCTTCTCAATCTTTACAATACCACCCAATCGTAAATACATACGACTTAATTTTGTACACTCCAAGTTTCGCAATATATATAAAGTTTTAAAAATATCTTCAAAACACGCCACATCACATTGTAAGCTTAAATCTCTTACATTTGGAAAAAGTTTGGTTATAATACCACCATTGTCAATGTTCTCTAGCTCGATATCAAGTTTTGTTACGTTCGGAAAGGCTATTAATGGATTATTTTGTACAAATCTAACAAACCAATCAAAATTATCCCCAATATAAAGACTTAACACGTGACATGATATAGCCTCCAACCAAATCTCAATTAACTTCATCCCTCTCTCTGTTTCATCGTCATAGCAACGGGATCGTAAGAGTTGAATCTCTTTGCTCACGTCTATACATTTCCATAGGCATACGCATTCACTTAGATGTTTCCAACCAACACAAACATTTCTGACATTTTGATAGATATCGAAATGTGTGAGATACGAAAAAACTTCTAATAAAACCTCTTCTGGTAGGTCAGATACTGTGGATTTAACATCATCCATTTGAAAAGACATCTGGAAAATATATAAGCGGGGGATTTATTCATACATAGTTAAAAGTTTAAGAGTAGGGAAATATAGGGTCTAACACCGGGAGAGGTGCAAGATAGTAAAATCTGTGACACCCTCGGGTAAGATTTAAATCGTATCGGACTCGGACTGTCCGAGTCCGATACGATTTAAATCTTACCCGAGGGTGTCACAGATTTTACTATCTTGCACCTATTACGGTGTTTGACTCTTTTTCTCACCCATTTCTACCGTGTCAATGCTTGTTTACTTTTTGTGCAGTTTGGCGCATTAATTTGTGAACCGTATCACAGGACCAAAATGCCACGTAATAAAATAAAACTAGATTATCATTTTACAACTTTAAAGAGGTTCAAAATAATAAAGTTAACAATATTATTCTACAATAACAAAATCTTGCACCTTTTACAATGTTTGCCTCTTTTTCTCATCTCTTTCTATCGTGTCAATATTTGTTTACGTTGAGAAAATATAGAGTGCTCTCCCTTGTTACGTAGCTAAGGTAAATAAAAAATATTACCTCCCTTTGACCAACGTCAAAAACAATTTGTTTACCGACATTTATCGCTGTTGTAGTAGCATTTATAATATATTTATAAAATACATTGTATTTTATTTTGAAATACATTTAAAATATTGCCAAAACACTATAAATCGACAATTTAATTCAACAATGGAAAACAATTTTGCGGGAAAAACGGCGTGTAGCTTGTCTTACCCTGGAGCCGGGGTAAGATAGAAAAATCTTTTTTACCTAAATTAACGGACTACTTTATCCAAGGGGTGAGAAATGTTTATCACCTTCATTACTTCATAAACTATCATCAAGTGATAGCTGTATTTTTAAAATGTAGCAATATTCACGTCAATAATAAACGCATCAGTAGTTAAATGGCTAACATGCTGGCCTCGAGTAGTTCAAGCCCCATAAACGTGTCAGTGGTGTAATGGCTAATATGCTAGCCTCGAGAAGTTCAACTACTATAGGCGTATCATGATCGCCTCGAGTAGTTTAAGCCCCATAGACGTATCAGTGGTGTTATGGCTAATATGCTGGCCTCGAGTAGTTCAACTACTATAGGCGTATCATGATCGCCTCCGAGTAGTTTAAGCCCCATAGACGTATCAGTGGTATTATGGCTAATATGCTGGCCTCGAGTAGTTCAACTACTATAGGCGTATCATTATCGCCTCGAGTAGTGTAAACCCCATAAACGTATTAATCAGTGGTGTTATGGCTAACATGCTCGACTCGCGTAGTTCAAGCCCCATAAATACATGTGGTGTAATTTCTAACATGCTCGCCTCAGGTAGATTAACCCACATAAATGCATCAGTGGTGTAATTTCTAACATGCTCGCCTCAGGTAGATTAATCCCCATAAACGCATCAGTGGTGTAATAACTAACATGCTCACAACATTATTGAGTAGAATAAAGACTAGTAATTTGACTCGGAAACGGGATAGTGATCCTAGTGGATAGATTTGTCTACACACAGTTTCAGTAAGCTACAGGTACCAGTATAAAAATTCAACTGATCGTGTTGGTCTAGCAGATATCTTCAACAAAAAGACAAATAATTATTGGTAGACAAGGAATTACGATTACACAGAAAACAGAAGATTGAGTAACACAAACCCCACTAAATATTTAAAACAAGAGATGAACTTAGTTATTTCGTTGGAGTTTGAAGTTCTAGTTCCACAAATACCATCTCATGGACTTAGGAGCTAGCTGAAGGACAATTGTCTTCCCCACTTTATTAGTACAGAAGCAAGGATAGTTCGGCAAACATGTGTATAAGGATAAGTAACTTGACTTGGCTCAACACGAGATCGTTATGGAATATCTGTGTCGCACGGATATGTTCCACTTGTCATAAGCACTTCCCGCTCCTAATTACTTCAATCACGACTTATCACCGGTTTTGTAACAAGATTAACACGACGGGTGCCACTAGTTGAAAAAAAAACTGCTTACTCGTCCGGAGGACATGAGTTCACTCCTGACCTTTAATTTTATGCGTATGTTTTGTAGATCGTTGTTTGTCCTTTTGTCCTTTTTCTTTTGTCCGTTGTGTTGTTTGTCCTTCTTCGATTTACGAATTCTGATTACCTCCCTTTGGTATCTTCAAACTCTTCCTTATGCAACTTCAATCACCAAATTCTACCTTACGGTAGACTATATTTAACTTTTATTAACACAAATGTCTTTTATTTACTGCCATTTAAATCATCATGCCAACTCGCTAAGAACATGGCGTATTCCTTTAAATATATTTTTTGTTTTGTTGAAATATCCAAATGAATACATCATTAAAGTCAAACGTGTCACAGATCGACGCGCCACTGGTATTCGTTATTTGTAAATACGATATGAGGGTTATAAAAATGGTGACGTTGCAGTTTATTTGTAAATACGATATGAGGGTTATAAATATGGTGACGTTGCAGTTTATTTGTAAATACGATATGAGGGTTATAAATATGGTGACGTTGCAGTTTATCAACAAATGCTGAACCATGAAACTGCTAAGGTACGTGGTTGGGGGCGTGGTCTCCCTCTTGACTGTGGCCAATCAGAAGACATAGGTTTCGATTGATTGACAGTGAACTAACATTATACTACTCACATGATTGTGTATTTGTGTTTTGAAATTAAAAATCTTAATAATTGTAAAATTTATTATTGTTCTTGTTTCATTTTAGAGCATGTTTTATGAAAATCGTATGAGGGTATCCTTACATGTATATTTAAAGCCCTAGAATTTTGATCTATTCAAAATATGCCAATCTTTTTTTCTTCTTTTTTTTCATATTTTGAATGTCGACATGTATAGGATGCAATTTGTATTTAGTTTTTGAATATTTAATAATAAAAAAAAAAGTGAACAAAAAGTTGGGCAGTTTTTTAATCAAATGAAAATTTTCCTTAAAAATGTAGTGCTTACTATCCAATATTTTAAGTCTTATAAAAGCAGTTAACTTCAAATATATATAGACGGTACTAAATTTAAAGGGGAAATATTAATAAATAAATAAACATGATCTTTAGGGTAGGGTTATGGTGCTAAACGCCACTTTCAACAATATGTCAGTAATATCGTGGTTGTTAGTTTTATTGGTGGAGTACCAGGAGAAGACCACCGATCTGTCGCAAGTTGATTTTTATAGTGCTAGCTCACTGAAACAACATTCCGCAGATAGACATGTCGTCATACTCGTACACATTATCCTGTTCTGAGCCAACTGTCTTTGTCCTTAATACTGCGGGCTTAGTGGAGAAGCAACAAATACCAATTTTGTAGCCTTTGGCTTGACTCGAATGGGACTCGAACCCATGATCTACCGCACTTGAGGCGAGCACGCTAACCATTATACCACTGAATCGATTAATTATGTGTAAATGTAAAACATAATAATTTAATCATATCATTCTACATCTTAAAAAAAAAGAAGAAGGGCTCACCTCAAAAGTTTTCATTCGTATAGTTGAACATCATTGTCCCAATGTTGACATCCTAATCAAGCTCCTGTTGAAAGTGGCGTTAAACACCATAAACCATTCAAATCTTGTTTCGTCACGAGTACCTTATAATATAATAAGCTATATATATACGATCGGTCACATCACCTGACTTCCTGGTTACTTGATTCTCAACCCAAACACCTGACTTCCTGGTTACTTGATTCTCAACCCAAATATTTTGATATGCTCAAGTTCATTTTTTATGTGTTGTTATGTACCATAGTCTATTTTAAAAGCTCATTAGAGCTTGTGTTATATGTATGATTTATATCGACTCTAAATAAAGCTTTGAATTTGAATTTGAATTTGAATAACAAGTAAATAAGAAATTACATTTTAACAGGGATGACTAGGTAAAATGTAGAACAAACGTGACAGGTTATTTTGAATTTTGATTACATTTCTAATTTGTTTGATGTTATTTCGTTACTTTTCATTTTAGAATCATCGGTAGTCCACGGCTGATCACGCTCCGATACTCTTCACTCATTAACCTTAGGTCAATTAAAATGATTGCATTCGTTTCAAAATTATCCACCGGTACGTGTGGACATAATACTCTTTGCGGATTTGGTGCCTCTTGGTGGCCCTGCACCCTTTTTTGACATATCGAAAAGATATCTTTTTCATCTTATTTTGCATTTTTCTATGCATAACTGAATGACTAATATACAGGATCGTCTTAACAGTATTATAGACCACGAGCAAATAAGTGCACTGGGTACATGCCTATACAATCACTCGCAGGAATAAAACTGGAAATGGTCGATAAAGTGAAACATATATTTATTGTATTGGCACTTCCAACAAAGTCAGTGTTTAAACATTAAAAAACATGCCGTACATAACAAACATAGATTAGCATGGACCCCTATGTTCATGACTCCCCCGGGCAGCTGTCCAACGTGCCCATGCGTTAAGACGACACTGTTTATATACAATAAATACGATCAAAGACTACTTTCTATCTATATTGTGTTATTTATGCTATTAATCATGTTATTGTTGGATTTCTAGTCATTTGGCTTCAATCCCCATAGACATTAGGCGTTAAAATCCGTATATGGTGCAATAATTCAACGTTTGTATGTTACAAACTACTGACTCGATGTCACTGTTGGTGCATAAACTATTAGTCCCATAATAGTATGATCAGCCGAGTAGCTAGCAATTCTATGAAATTGTCATCATATTAAAATTTTACAGGAATTAAAAATCATTAGAAGGTTTTGGCTATGCCTTCTTGACATTCTGCGCTTTATTAACCTTCATACATTGCTACATTTTCTATTTGTTTTATTAAAATACAAGCAATATTGTATCCAGCTGCTTTCTATCTTTGTAGTATATATAATAGGTATCTGTTGTATATGAATTTTACATGATCAACGGAAATGAGCTGCCTTACGCCTCTACGTTGTATGAATCGGGTACCACAAAGTTATCAAAGAAAATAATATACCTTTCATCTCTCTAGTGTCACTGTGTGTGGAGATATTTGGATCGGAATGTTATTTATGAAAATATGCTAGGTAAATGCATCTCTTCAATGTATGAAGGGATGGCATTAGAACACACGGGGGCCAATTGTTCCCTGTAAAACTTCCGATGTGTTTTGTGTGTACTTAAAAAGCCAAGAGTATATAGCTCCAACGAGGAGTGCCAAATGGGAGTAATTGGTCCAATTTTCTCAAGGCTAACCCTGATTAGCAGGGCCGGCCTTAGAAGGTGTTGGGTCCAATTCTGTTCTCTGTAAAACCTGCAGTGATTTGTTTTATGTACTTGAACAGCCGAGACAAAGACAGCGCGGGTTCCAGTTGGCTTAAAGCCGGACTTTGTATTAAATATTCACTAAATAAAACGCATAAATTACGTTGTTCGTTGTTGTCATCAATTGTTCAGTGACTTGCTATGCTTGATGAAAGTTGAGTTACTTCCCTTTCACTGTTTAAACGCATTGTAAAGCATGTTTTGAAGAAAAAAAATGTACATCCGAAATAAATGAAATAAAGTCGGACATTGATTTTGAAGGAGATTTCCCATCATAGGTTTTATTTCACGGTGCTTAACGCCACTTTCAACAATATTCACTTATATCGTGACGGTCAGTTTTATTGATGGAGGAAACTGGAGTACCCGGGGAAAACCACCGACCTGTCGCAAGTCACTGTTAGGGACATAGCTTTAACATCATTGCTGAACAAATTGAACAAAGTTTATTATCGTTGTGAAAAATCTAAATTTTAGTAGTTCATCATTATATAGACTTATTAGTTTCCAAAGTAACCAATATAATATATATATATTATAACAATTAAGGATGTTTGTATAATAGATGTCATTCTTAAACAAACGTGAGAAAAAAAACGTCAAATGAGCACCCAATGTGTCAGTCACTTAATATTTTTTATATGAGCGCAGTCCTCGACAACCTATGTATTGAAATCCATCAAAGAACTCATTCTGAGAATTTCATAGTTCAAATATCAAATATCGATGACTGCACCGATATTTATTTTTCGGTTGAAACGACAAAAAAATTATGGAAATCAGTAACTCGTGTACATAGGTGTAAATGGGTGGATTAGGGTCAGTGTGTTTGAACGCCACTTTCAACAATATTTGAGTTATATGGTGGCAGTCAGTTTTATTGGTGATGGAAACCAGATTACCAGAGAAAAACCATGGTCCTGTCGTAATTCAAAGACAAACTTTTTTACATAATGTTGATTCGAGTACACCGCGCCATGAGCGGTATTCGAACTCACAACGTTAGTGGTGATAGGCAGCTGCACATCTAGTTGTAAACCCAACTACTATATGATAACGACCACTACGATCCTCTTTATTTACTGACAACGAGTTGTATCACATACGATTGATTGATTGATTTATAGTACTTAACGTCGAAGTATTTCAGCAAAATTCAACAACAATTTCAATAATTTATATACTTAAGGAATATTTGAAATTGTTGAACAGGTTATCCGATATAACCTGGTTTTGGTCAGTTTACGCTTAATAAGCGTAAACTGACCCAAACCAGAATATGCAAGTATAACAACAATTCAAATATTCCTTATAACTTGATTTTTATAGCAAAATTTAGTGATTCCTCGATTTTAATTACGATTATTTCATATGACTATATGAATTTGTCGTTGGTGGATGAACACGTTGGTGACGTCACAATACCAACCCAGGTTATCGAATGTAACCAAAATTTTCTCCAGGCGGATTAGCCATCAGATTGAAATATTCAAATCAAATTAAATTATATATAAACTCCATGTATGGAAATGAGGGAATGGATGGGTCAACGGGATCAACGACTTTTGACTGCCACTTAAAAAGTAGGAACGAAAAATGTTGTCTATAATATGCCTACTCTTTTTCTAAATCTACGAAAGGTCTTAACGTGAAGGAAGTGTATTATCCTCAAAGAACGTTCCTACCATAGGTCATGGTCGTGGTTTCCATATTATCATGGTGATAAGCTGCAAATATAGGAACCACGCAAGAGCAAAGACTGGTTGGCTCGGAATCAAGATAATGTGTCCGAGTGGGCGACACGTCTACCCATGGACAGTTGTTTCAGTTTCAGTTTCACTGTCAAAATCCAATTAAGCCTGTTGATCTAGAACAAAGCAGACCTCATAATCATTTCATTGAAAATTAACTTGGTCTCGCCATGGTATTTATGAAAAATTGCTGAGTTGGAATTGAACAACAATCACTCAATCACTCATTCAAGATGGCCACATTTAAAAACATTTTTAGTAAATCAACTAGGTAAAATATTACTTGAACCATGGAACTTCTGGTTTATTTATTTTTCTGATATTGGCTTACCTCAAATGTGAGCTATTCCCATTACTTGGTGTCCATTCATTTCCTTCTCAAATTCTGAGCAGTTTGAATCGAAACTTTACCGGAATCATCTTTAGATGGTTCTAAGCAAATCTTATTTGGTTCGATATCCAATATGGCTGTCATTGGTAATAATAGTTTCTGATTGGCTGAATGGTAAACTGGAACTTTGTAGGAATCATCCATGAAAGACTACTTGTAAATTCGCTAAATTACGTTCCGATAGCATCGGGTAAACAGGTAACACTGGAATGTGACTAAGGAATGGATTTTTTTTCAAGCTTCAAGTTTATTAATGGTTTATGGATTATCGTGTATAATGTTTAATGCTACTCTCAACAATATTTCAGTTATATCGTGGCGGTCAGTTTTATTGGTGGAGGAAAACGGAGGAACCAGAGAAAACAACCGACCTGCCGCAAGTCAATGACAAACTTTATCTCATAAAATTGCATCAAGTTCACCTCACCATGAGCAGGATTCAATCCAACTACCACACGATAACCACCACGATGGCCCCTCAATAATTATCAAGGAAGATGGTTGATAACAGGGTTAGAAAACTTTGTGTTAGCCATGGGCCACGAACCACCTAGTAAAACATACTTGTTCAAAACGAACAGCTACTCAAAAGAGACTACATTAGCCAAACACAACGTACTCATTTGTATCCCGTACCAATGGCCTATTCTATATTTGATTGGTCACAAACAGGATACATCCCTTACACATGGAGATTCCTTGCGCAGAAACTACAGGTTCTATTTTCATACACTAGAATATTCTTTTGTGACACTATATTGTGCACTTGATAATATTTGAGTTGGACAAGAAATTTGTATCATTCATAAATTGAGTACAATATTATAAATGAATTAAATTTAAAAAAAATAGAACAAATTTCCATAGTCACATCTAACAGTTCTGTTTTATTATAATACTTATGACATGTACCCCTTGATTACTGAACTCTCGTTTCAGCGTCGCATTTCTTCCACTATCGATAAAGTCATGTGTCTAGTTGTCATCCTATCCGTTGCTGTAAATGACACAGATTTTAGACTGGTACTTGTCCGTAGTAGCTCTTGTATTTCAAATATCATTATCTTATCATTATTATGGATAGTTAATTGTTGCAAATTTTTGCCGTAATTTCCAATCGAGATCAAAACGTTGTTGGTAAGAGCTGATTTGGTAAGTGTACTACCTCCAGAAATATCCAGTACCTCTAGATAGGCACATTTCTTCAGTAAATATTGAATTGAGTCATCAGTAATTAAGAATGTTTCCGAAAAATACACTTCTCTCAGGTCTGGACAAAAGTCAGCGATTTCTTTCACTGTATCATCACCAATATTTGGACAAAAGTTAAGACGAAGTATGCGCATGTGTGAATGTCTTGGTGCAATATCCTGCCTTCCATTGTCATTTTTCAAAGTTTGAGGAATTATGTCTGTTACTTCTGTGTTCTTGCAAGAGGCATTTTCCAATGTATTTAAATTGCTTTTACTGACAGTTTTGTCGACAGCTTTCACGTTTGTCTTAGGCTCGTTTATAATTGTCAAACTGTTGACGTAGGTAACCAATTTGTGGACGTTGGTAGGAGAAGATTTTGCACCGCCTTGTAAACAAAGATTTTGTTTTATTTGTTGGTCATTTCCTACAAAACCCTGTGATGATATACTATTATCAGCGAATAGAAAATCCTTAAACTTCAGCGTATTTATATTACAGCTGTCTAATATAACAGTTTCTAACCAAATACAATTCACAATTAAATGATTTACGCTCTTGCATGTCACATTAATACAGCCATCAAATTCTACGTGACGCAATGACCGACATCCGTACGCCAAATATTCCACGCCAGCACCAGTAATCTCAGTGCAACCACCGACTTTCAGAATTGACATGTTATGACAATGTTCGGCTATAGAGTGGATACCCTCGTCAGTGATACCATTACAGTTTCTTACAACTAACACTTTCAAATGTTTACACCCTCTTGCAATAGAATCAATACCAACATGTGTTAGATTTCGTCCTGTTGGTTTTGCAGATCTATTTATATTTAAGGTCTCCAATTTCGTGCAGTGAGTGCCAACATATGAAAATCCTTCATCAGTTATTGCATCCCCACAATTTTCTAAAAATAAATGCCTGAGATTTGGTGCATTCTGGGTAATAATTTTCAAACATTGTTCATCAATAAATGTATTATCCATATTTAACGTGACCAAGCTGTGCTTCACTGGCATGCCATCAAAAGCCTCAATATCAACGTAGAAGCAGTGTTCAATATCTAAATATTCAAGCTTTTGAAAATAACTCAGTAAAGCTTTCACAGAACTATTTGTTAGAAAGTTGGATGTAATATGCGTTAAATTTGGACAAGATTGGAAAAACTTTTCAAATGGTTCATTTATTTCCCCACTCTCTACAATACCGCCCAATGGTAAATATATACTTTTTAATTTTATACACTCCAAGTTTCGCAATATATATAAAGTTTTAAAAATATCTTCAAAAAACGCCAAATCACATTGTAAGCTTAAATTTCTTACATTTGGAAAAAGCTTGGTTATAATACCATCAGTGTCAAAGTTCGTTAGTTCGATATCAAGTTTTGTAACGTTCGGAAAGGCTATTAATGTATTATTTTGTACAAATCTAACAAACCAATCAAAATCATCCCCAATATAAAGACTTAACACGTAACATGATATAGCGTCCAACCAACTCTCAATTAACTTCATCCCTCTCTCTGTTTCATCGTCATAGCAACGGGATCGTAAGAGTTGAATCTCTTTGCTCACGTCTATGCATTTCCATAGGTATGCGCATTCACTTAGACGTTTCCAACCAACACAAACATTTCTGACATTTTGATAGATATCGAAATGTGTCAAATACGAAAAAACTTCTAATAAAACATCTTCTGGTAGGTCAGATACTGTGGATTTAACATCATCTATTTGAAAAGACATCTGGAAAATATATAAGCGGGGGATTTATTCATACATAGTTAAAAGTTTAAGAGTAGGGGAATGTTTATCACCTTCATTACTTCATAAACTATCTTCAAGTGATAGCTGTATTTTTAAAATGTAGCAATATTCACGTCAATAATAAACGCATCAGTAGTTAAATGGCTAACATGCTAGCCTCGAGTAGTTCAACTACTATAGGCGTATCATGATCGCCTCGAGTAGTTCAAGCCCCATAAACGTATCAGTGGTGTAATGGCTAATATGCTAGCCTCGAGTAGTTCAACTACTATAGGCGTATCATTATCGCCTCGAGTAGTTTAAACCCCATAAACGTATTGATCAGTAGTGTTATGGCTAACATGCTCGACTCGCGTAGTTCAAGCTCCATAAATACATATGGTGTGATTTCTAACATGCTCGCCTCAGGTAGATTAATCCCCATAAACGCATCAGTGATGTAATAACTAACATACTCACAACATTATTGAGTAGAATAAAGACTAGTACTTTGACTCGGAAACGAGATAGTGGTCCTAGTGGATAGATTTGTCTACACACAGTTTCAGTAAGCTACAGGTACCAGTATAAAAATTCAACTGATCGTGTTGGTCTAGCAGATATCGTCAACAAAAATACAAATAATTATTGGTAGACAAGGAATTACGATTACACAGAAAACAGAAGATTGAGTAACACAAACCCCACTAAATATTTAAAACAAGAGATGAACTTAGTTATTTCGTTGGAGTTTGAAGTTCTAGTTCCACAAATACCATCTCATGGACTTAGGAGCTAGCTGAAGGACAATTGTCTTCCCCACTTTATTAGTACAGAAGCAAGGATAGTTCGGCAAACATGTGTATAAGGATAAGTAACTTGACTTGGCTCAACACGAGATCGTTATGGAATATCTGTNTCGCACGGATATGTTCCACTTGTCATAAGCACTTCCCGCTCCTAATTACTTCAATCACGACTTATCACCGGTTTTGTAACAAGATTAACACGACGCGTGCCACTAGTTGAAAAAAAAAATGCTTACTCTTCCGGAGGACATGAGTTCACTCCCGACCTTTAGTTTTATGCGTATGTTTTGTAGATCGTTGTTTGTCCTTTTGTCCTTTTTCTTTTGTCCATTGTGTTGTTTGTCCTTCTTTGATATACGGATTCTGATTACCTCCCTTTGGTATCTTCAATCTCTTCCTTATGCAACTTCAATGACCAAATTCTACCTTACGGTAGACTATATTTAACTTTTATTAACACAAATGTCTTTTATGTACTACCATTTAAATTATCATGCCAACTCGCTAAGAACATGGCGTATTCCTTTAAATATATTTTTGTTTTGTTAAAATATCCAAATGAATACATCATTAAAGTCAAACGTGTCACAGATCGACGCGCCACTGGTATTCGTTATTTGTAAATACGATATGAGGGTTATAAATATGGTGACGTTGCAGTTTATCAACAAATGCTGAACCATGAAACTGCTAAGGTACGTGGTTGGGGACGTGGTCTCCCTCTTGACTGTGGCCAATCAGAAGACATAGGTTTCGATTGATCGACTGTGAGATAACATTATACTTCTCACATGATTGTGTATTTGTGTTTTGAAATTAAAAATCTTAATAATTGTAAAATTTGTTATTGTTCTTGTTTCATTTTAGAGCATATTTTATGAAAACCGTACGAGGGCACCCTTACATGTATGCCTAAACCCCTAGAATTTTGATCTATTCAAAATATGCCATTCTTTTTTTCTTCTTTTTGTTCATATTTTGAATGTCGACATGTATAGGATGCAATTTGTATTTAGTTTTTGAATATTTAATAAAAAAAAAAAGTGAACAAAAAGTTGGGCAGTTTTTTAATCAAATGAAAATTTTCCTTAAAAATGTAGTGCTTACTATCCAATATTTTAAGTCTTATAAAAGCAGCTAACTTCAAATATATATAGACGGTACTAAATTTAAAGGGAAAATATTAATAGATAAATAAACATGATTTTTAGGGTAGGGTTATGGTGCTAAGCGCCACTTTCAACAATATGTCAGTAATATCGTGGCTGTCAGTTTTATTGGTAGAGTACCAGAAGAAGACTGCCGATCTGTCGCAAGTTGATTTTTATAGTGCTAGCTCACTGAAACAACAATCCGCGGATAAACATGTCGTCATACTCGTACACAGTATCCTGTTCCGAGCCAACAGTCTTTGTCCTTAATACTGCGGGCTTAGCGGAGAAGCAACAAATGCCAATTTGTAGCCTTTGGCTTGACTCGAATGGGACTCCCTTGATCTACTGCACTTGAGGCGAGCACGCTAACCATTATACCACCGAATCGATTAATTATGTGTAAATGTAAAACATAATAATTTAATCATATCATTCTACATCTTAAAAAAAAAGAAGAAGGGCTCACCTCAAAAGTTTTCATTCGTATAGTTGAACATCATTGTCCCAATGTTGACATCCT
>MJUT01011691.1:165435-199921 GCA_002080005.1 Gigantidas platifrons
GCAGCTGTCCAACGTGCCCATGCGTTAAGACGACACTGTTTATATACAATAAATACGATCAAAGACTACTTTCTATCTATATTGTGTTATTTATGCTATTAATCATGTTATTGTTGGATTTCTAGTCATTTGGCTTCAATCCCCACAGACATTAGGCGTTAAAATCCGTATATGGTGCAATAATTCAACGTTTGTATGTTACAAACTACTGACTCGATGTCACTGTTGGTGCATGAACTATTAGTCCCATGATAGTATGATCAGCCGAGTAGCTAGCAATTCTATGAAATTGTCATCATATTAAAATTTTACATGAATTAAAAATCATTAGAAGATGTTGGCCATGCATTCTTGACATTTTGTGCTTTAATTATCCTTCATACATTGCTACATTTTCTATGTGTTGCATTAAAATACAAACAACCTTATATCCCTACTTTCTATCTTTGTAGTATATATAATAGGTATCTGTTGTATATGAATTTTACATGATCAACGGAAATGAGCTGCCTTACGCCTCTACGTTGTATGAATCGGGTACCACAAAGTTATCAAAGAAAATAATCTACCTTCCATCTCTCTAGTGTCACTGTGTGTGGCGATATTGGGATCGGAATGTTATTTATGAAAATATGATAGGTACATGTATGCATCTCTTCAAGGTATGAAGGGATGGAATTAGAAGACACGGGGCCCAATTGTTCTCCGTGAAACCTCCGGTGTGTTGTGTGTGTACGTAAAAAGCCAAGAGTATATAACTCCAGCGAGGAGTGCCAAATTGGAGTAATTGATCCAATTTTCTCAAGGCTGACCCTGATTACCAGGGCCGGCCTTAGAAAGTGTTGGGTCCATTTCTGTTCTCTGTAAAACCTACAGTGGGCCGGCCTTAGAATGTGTTGGGTCCAATGATGTTCTCTGTAAGATCTGTAGTGTGTTGTTTTATGTACTTGAACAGCCGAGACAAAGACAGCGCGGGTCCCAGTTGGCTTATAAAGCGCTTTATGATTTGCTTTCAATGATAAGTAGTTAATTTTTCATTAAGCCTCTGCATAAACTACGTTGTTCATTGTTGTCATCAATTGTTCAGTGACTTGTTATCCTTGATGAAAGTTGAGTTGCTTCCCTTTCACTGTTTAAGCGCATTGTATAGCATGTTTTGAAAAAATTTAATGTACATCCGAAATAAATGAAATAAAGTCGGACATTGACTTTGAAGGAGATTTCCCATCATAGGTTTTATTTCACGGTGCTTAACGCCACTTTCAACAATATTTCACTTATATCGAGGCGGTCAGTTTTATTGATGGAGGAAACTGGAGTACATGGGGAAAACCACCGACCTGTCGCAAGTCACTGTTAGGGACATAGCTTTAACATCAATTATTGTTGAACAAATTGAACAAAGTTTATTATCGTTGTGAAAAATCTAAATTTTAGTAGTTCATCATTATATAGACGTATTAGTTTTCAAAGTAACCAATATAATATATATATATTATAACAATTAAGGATGTTTGTATAATAGATGTCATTCTTAAACAAACGTGAGAAAAAAACGCCAAATGAGCACCCAATGTGTCAATCACTTAATATTTTTTATATGAGCGCAGTCCTCGACAACCTATGTATTGAAATCCATCAAAGAACTCATTCTGAGAATTTCATAGTTCAAATATCAAATATCGATGACTGCACCGATATTTATTTTTCGGTTGAAACGACAAAAAAAATATGGAAAACAGTAACTCGTGTACATAGGTGTAAATGGGTGGGTTAGGGTCAGTGTGTTTGAACGCCACTTTCAACAATATTAGAGTTATATGGTGGCAGTCAGTTTTATTGGTGATGGAAACCAGATTACCAGAGAAAAACCATGGTCCTGTCGTAATTCAAAGACAAACTTGTTTACATAATGTTGGTTCGAGTACACTGTTGAACAGGTCATCCGATATAACCTGGTTTGGGTCAGTTTACGCTTAATAAGCGTAAACTGACCCAAACCAGAATATGCAAGTATAACAACAATTCAAATATTCCTTATAACTTGATTTTTATAGCAAAATTTAGTGGTTCCTCGATTTTAATTACGATTATTTCATATGACTATATGAATTTGTCGTTGGTGGATGAACACGTTGGTGACGTCACAATACCAACCCAGGTTATCGAATATAACCAAAATTTTCTCCAGGCGGATTAGCCATCAGATTGAAATATTCAAATCAAATTAAATTATATATAAACTCCATGTATGGAAATGGGGGAATGGATGGGTCATCGGGATCAACGACTTTTGACTGCCACTTAAAAAGTAGGAACGAAAAATGTTGTCTATATATGGTTTCCATATTATCATGGTGATAAGCTGCAAATATAGGAACCACGCAAGAGCAAAGACTGGTTGGCTCGGAATGTTTCAGTTTCAGTTTCACTGTCAAAATCCAATTAAGCCTGTTGATCTAGAACAAAGCAGACCTCGTAATCATCTCATTGAAAATTAATTTGGTCTCGCCATGGTATTTATGAAAAATTGCTGAGTTGGAATTGAACAACAATCACTCAATCACTCATTCAAGATGACCACATTTAAAAACATTTTTAGTAAATCAACTAGGTAAAATATTGCTTGAACCATGGAACTTCTGATTTATTTATTTTTCTGATATTAGCTTACCTCAAATGTGAGCTATTCCCATTACTTGGTGTCCATTCATTTCCTTCTCAAATTCTGAGCAGATTGAATCGAAACTTTACCGGAATCATCTTTAGATGGTTCTAAACAAATCTTATTTGGTTCGATATCCAATATGGCTGTCATTGGAAATAATAGTTTCTGATTGGCTGAATAGTAAACTGGAACTTTGTAGGAATCATCCATGAAAGACTACTTGTAAATTCGCTAAATTACGTTCCGATAGCATCGGGTAAACAGGTGACACTGGAATGTGACTAAGGAATGGATGTTTTTTTTCAAGCTTCAAGTTTATTAATGGTTTATGGATTATCGTGTATAATGTTTAATGCTACTCAACAATATTTCAGTTATATCGTGGCGGTCAGTTTTATTGGTGGAGGAAAACGGAGGAACCAGAGAAAACAACCGACCTGCCGCAAGTCAATGACAAACTTTATCTCATAAAATTGCATCAAGTACACCTCACCATGAGCAGGATTCAATCCAACTACCATGCGATAACCACCACGATGGCCCCTCAATAATTATCAAGGAAGATGGTTGATAACAGGGTTAGAAAACTTTGTGTTAGCCATGGGCCACAAACCACCTAGTAAAACATACTTGTTCAAAACGAACAGCTACTCAAAAGAGACTACATTAGCCAAACACAACGTACTCATTTGTATCACGTACCAAGGGCCGATTCTATATTTGATTGGTCACAAACAGGATACATCCCTTACACATGGAGATTCCTTGCGCAGAAACTACAGGTTCTATTTTTATACACTAGAATATTCTTTTGTGACACTATATTGTGCACTTGATAATATTTGGGTTGGACAAGAAATTTGTATCATTCATAAATTGAGTACAATATTATAAATGAATTAAATATAAAAAAAAATACAACAAATTTCCATAGTCACATCTAACAGTTCTGTTTTATTATAATACTTATGACATGTATCCCTTGATTACTGAACTCACGTTTCAACGTCGCATTTCTTCCACTATCGATTCACAATTATGTGTCTAGTTGTCATCGTATCCCTTGCTGTAAATGACACAGATTTTAGACTGGTACTTGTCCGTAGTAGCTCTCGTATTCCAAACATCGTTATCTTATCATTATTATGGATAGTTAATTTTTGCAAATTTTTACCGTAATTTCCAATCGAGATCAAAACGTTGTCGGTAAGAGCTGATTTGGTAAGTGTTATACCTCCAGAAATATCCAGTACCTCTAGATAGGCACATTTCTTCAGTAAATATTGAATTGAGTCATCAGTAATTAAGAATGTTCCTGAAAAATACACTTCTCTCAGGTCTGGACAAAAGTCAGCGATTTCTTTCACTGAATCATCACCAATATTTGGACAAAAGTTAAGACTAACTATGCGCATGTGTGAATGTCTTAGTGCTATATCCTGCCTTCCGTTGTCAATTTTCAAAGTTTGAGAAATTATGTCTGTAACTTCTGTGTTTTTGCAAGAGACATTTTCCAATGTATTTACATTGCTTTTACTGGCATTTTTGTCGACAGCTTTCACGTTTGTCTTAGGCTCGTTTATAATTGTCAAACTATTGAAGTAGGTAACCAATTTGTGGACTTTGGTAGGAGAAGATTCTACTCTGCCTTGTAAACAAAGATTTTGTTTTATTTGTTGGTCATTTCCTACAAAACCCTGTGATGATATAATATTGTCAGCGAATAGAAAATTCTTAAACTTCAGTGTATATATATTACAACTGTCCAATATAACAGTTTCTAGCCAAATACAATTCACAATTAAATGATTTACACTCTTGCATGTCACTTTAATACAGCCATCAAATTCTACGTGACGCAATGACCGACATCCGTACGCCAAATATTCCACGCCGGCACCAGTAATCTCAGTGCAACTACCCACTTTCAGAATTGACAAGTTATGACAATGTTCGACTATAGATTGGATACCCTCGTCAGTGATACCATTACAGTTTCTTACAACTAACACTTTCAAATGTTTACACCCTCTTGCAATAGAATCAATACCAACATTTGTTAGATTTCGTCCTGTTCGTTTTGCAGATCTATTTATATTTAAGGTCTCCAATTTCGTGCAGTGAGTACCAACATATGAAAAACCTTCATCAGTTATTGCATTCACACATTTGTCAAAAGATAAATGTCTAAGATTTGGTGCATTCTGGGTAATAATTTTCAAACATTTTTCATCAATAAATGTATTATCCATATTTAACGTGACCAAGCTGTGCTTCATAGGCATGCTATCAAAAGCCGCAATATTAACCAAGAAGCACCGTCCAATATCTAAATATTCAAGCTTTTGACAATAACTCAGTAAAGCTTTCACAGAACTATTTCTTAGAATGTCAGATGTAACATGCGTTAAATTTGGACGAGATTGGAAAAACCTTTCAAATGTTTCATTTATCTCACCACTATCTACCATATCATCCGATGGTAAATATATAAAGCTTAATTCTATACACTCCAAGTTTCGCAATATATATAAAGTTTTAAAAATATCTTCAAAAAACGCCACATCACATTGTAAGCTTAAATCTCTTACATTTGGAAAAAGTTTGGTTATAATACCACCATTGTCAATGTTCTCTAGCTCGATATCAAGTTTTGTTACGTTCGGAAAGGCTATTAATGGATTATTTTGTACAAATCTAACAAACCAATCAAAATTATCCCCAATATAAAGACTTAACACGTGACATGATATAGCCTCCAACCAAATCTCAATTAACTTCATCCCTCTCTCTATTTCATAGTCATAGCAACGGGATCGTAAGAGTCGTATCTCTTTTCTTACGTCTATGCATTTCCATAGGCATGCGCATTCACTTAGATGTTTCCAGCCAACACAAACATTTCTGACATTTTGATAGATATCGAAATGTGTCAGATACGAGAAAACTTCTAATAAAACCTCTTCTGGTAGGTCAGATATTGTTGGGTTAACATCATCCATTAGTAAAGGCATCTGGAAAATATATAAGCGGTGGATTTATTCAAATATAGTTCAAAGTTTAAGAGTAGAGAAATGCTTATCAGCTTCATTATCGGGTATATGACTACAGACCCTGGATCGTTTAACTTAACAGATATCTCGTATCGTTTGCGTTTTCCGTTCGTTTCGTTTGCGTGTATCGTTCGTTCGTTTTTCGTTTTCCGTTCGTTTGCGTTTCGTGCGTGTATTTTGTTCTTTCGTTTCGTGTATCGTTCGCCAGTTTAATTAGACTAATACACGAAACGAAATACGAACGAACGATACACGAAACGAACAATACACGAAAAGAACGATACACGATACACGAAACAAACCCACGCTACGATTTCCAGTGTAAAATAATTACTACAATTTCAATCTTACTATTACTAAAAAAAAATTAATTAAAGTGTAAACAAAATTTTACATATACAAACATGTATTTCCTTTATTTACATGTACCAGTAATTTTGTGCAATAAGAGAAAACATATTTAATATATGCATTTTTTCTATAATTGACTCTAGGACAAATAAACAAGAAATCATCTATATGTATGTAAACAAACGCCTCTGGCAGTTTCACCTGGGAAATGCATGCACTGCAGTTGTGAAATGTCAACTCTTACATTTGTAATTTCATTCTAATTAACAATTATATGACCTTTTGAAGCCACACGCCTCTCGGACAGCTTAATCGAGAAAATAACTGATACACCTATGTCTGGTTGGAATTGTCAATTCAGAATTCGAATAATTATAAATATTAATTCTGTATAATTATATAATTTATAAATATAAA
Source organism: Gigantidas platifrons (assembly GCA_002080005.1). Taxonomy (NCBI): domain Eukaryota; kingdom Metazoa; phylum Mollusca; class Bivalvia; order Mytilida; family Modiolidae; genus Gigantidas; species Gigantidas platifrons. Next base: position 171,925 of record MJUT01011691.1, read on the forward strand.
TTCTGTATAATTATATAATTAAATAAATATAAATTTTGTTTAATTATATAAATAGAAAGTCATATTTGGAAGTAAAATATATGAGATTTAAAATTTAATCATAAATATAATTATTAAACACATTGGTAATATAAACTATTTAATATAAATTGTATTATCCTATTACTTTACCGACTAATCTATCATTTATGTAAATAACTTGCTTATAAAATATAAGATTACAGAAGTTAATCACATGAATTTGCACAACAGTCATTCAAATAATAACACGATACTATTCGTGTATCATGCGTTCGTTTCGTGTATCGTTCGTTTGTTTCGTGTATCGTGCGTTTGCTTCGTGTATCGTGCGTTTGCTTCGTGTATCGTGCGTTCGTTTCGTATATCGTGCGCTTTTCGTGTCGTTCGTGTGAAGCGTTCGTTCGTTTTCCGTTCGTTTCGTTTGCGTTTTTCGTTCGTTTGCGTTTCGTGTGTAGTGTAAACTTATACGATCCAGGGTCTGTAATATGTACGTGATCATTACTCGTTAAGGTCCACGACGCAAAATCAGAAATTTTCAGCTATATTGCAGCGAGTAAGTTTTATTGTTGGAGAAAACTCAAGTACTCGGAGAAGAAGACCACCTAAAAGGCAATGTCACGCTTCATCACATACGGTTGTATCGAGTACACCTCGCAATGGTTGTCCATAGTGGATAGTATGCATTGACTGGGAAATGGTTAATGTGATTGCTATATTCAAGGGTACCGCTAGCAACTGGTGGACTGTTACATAGAACTAGAAGATGATCAACAATATATGATTGATTGATTGATTGTTTGATTTTTGGTGCTTAACGCCACTTTCAACAATATTTCAGCTATATCATGGCGACCCGTTTTAGTGGTGGAGGAAGCCGGAGTACCCGGAGATAACCACCGACCATGGGCAAGCAACTGGTAAACTTTATCACTTGTGGTTACGATTCGAGTGCACCTTTTTTGTAATTTACAAATCCGGGCGCGAACCCACGCCGTATTGGTGATAGGCTTGTATCAGTTGTTAGATCCAGCGACCTAACTCATTGAGCCACCCGGGCCCCCAACAATATATGAAAAAAAAAATAGATTTCAAACAAATACAAAAAGTTGTTGAATTTATTGTAAACTATCACCAAGTGATAGCAGTATTTAAAAAATATGTAGCAATATTCACGTCAATAATAAACGCATCAGTAGTGAAATGGCTAACATGCTGGCCTCGAGTAGTTCAAGCCCCATAAACGTATTAGTGGTTTTATGGCTAACATGCTCGACTCGCGTAGTTCAAGCCCCATAAACGTATCAGTGGTATAATGGCTAACATGCCCGACTCGCGTAGTGCAAGCCCCATAAACGTATCACTGGTGTAATAACTAACATGCTCGTAGCATTAATGAGTAAAGACTAGTTCTTTGACTCGGAATTGGGATAGTGGTTCCAGTGGATCGATTTTTCTACACACAAACTGTTGTTTCAGTAAGCTACATATACCAGAATAAGAATTCAAATAATCGTGTTGGTCTAGCAGATATCGTCAACAAAAAGACAAATAATTAATGGTAGACAAGGAATTACGATTACACAGTAAACAGAAGATTGAGCAACACAAACCCCACTAAATATGTTAATGAAAACAAGAGATGACCTCAGTTGTTACGTTGGAGTTTGAAGTTCTAGTTTCACTAATACCGCCTCATAGACTTAGGAGCTGAAGGGCAATTGTTCTCTCCACTTTATTAGTACAGAAGCAAGTATTGTCCTGCAAACAAGTGTATAAGGATAAGTGTACGCTTTGAAATCAAAGTGCCTTTTTTACTTGACGGTTTTGAAAACTTGTCTTCACTTGGCTTGATCGCTATGGAATATCTGTGTCACACGGATATTATCCGGGATATGTTCCACTCGTCGTAAACACATCCCGGTTCTTATTTCATTCACGACTTATCACCGGTTTTGTAATAATATTAACACGACGGGTGTCACTAGTTGGACAGGAACTGCATACCCTTCCGGAACATATGAGTTCATCCCCAGTTTTAGTGGGGTTTGTGTTACTCGACCTTTAGCTTTATGTGTATGTTTTGTAGATCGTTGTTTGTCCTTTTGTCCTTTTTCTTTTGTCCATTGTGTTGTTTGTCCTTCTTCGATTTACGAATTCTGATTACCTCCCTTTGGTATCTTCAAACTCTCCCTTATGCAACTTCAATCACCAAATTCTACCTTACGGTAATTAATTTAACTTTTATTAACACAAATGTCTTTTATTTACTGCCATTTAAATTAGCATACTAACTCGTTAAGGACATGGCGTATTCCTTTAAATATATTTTTTTGTTTTGTTAATTGATTTGATTGATTTGATTTTTGGTGATTTAACGCCACTTTCAACAATATTTCAGCAATATCATGGCGACCAGTTTTAGTGGTGGAGGAAGCCGGAGTACCCGGAGAGAACCACCGACCATGTGCAAGCAACTGGTAAACTTTATCACTTGCGGCTGCGAGTCGAGTGCCCCCTTTTGTAATTTACAAAGCCGGGCGCGAACCCACGCCGTATTGGTGATAGGCTTGTATGAGTTGTTAGATCCAACGACCTAACTCATTGAGCCACCCGGGCCCCCTGTTTTGTTAAAATATCATAATGAATACATCGACCCGCCACTGGTATTCGTTATTTGTAAATACGATATGAGTGTTATAATAATATGTTGACGTTGCAGTTTATCAACAAAATCTGAACCTGATCCATGAAACTGATCTGGGACGTGGTTGGGTGCGTGGTCTCCCTCTTGACTGCGACCAATCAGAAGACAGAATAGGTTTCCATTGATTGACAGTGAGCTAACATTATACTACTCACATGATTGTGTATTTGTGTTTTGAAATTAAAAATCTTAATAATTGTAAAATTTATTATTGTTCTTGTTTCATTTTAGAGCATGTTTTATGAAAATCGTATGAGGGTATCCTTACATGTATATTTAAAGCCCTAGAATTTTGTGATCTATAGAAAATATGCCATTCTTTTTTCATATTCTGAATGTTGACATGTATATGACGCATTTAGTATTTAGTTTTTTAATATTTAATAAAAGGAAAAGGTGAAAAAACAGTTGGGCAGTTTTTTAATGAAAATGAAAATGTTCCTTAAAAATGTAGTGCTTACTAACCAATATCTTAGGTCTTATAAAGGCAGTTAACTTCAAATTTCCTATTTTTCAAATATATATAGACGATACTAAAGATTAAAGGGGAAAATATAAATAAATAAGTAAATATGATTTTGAGGGTAGGTTTATAGTGGTAAACGCCACTTTCAACAATATTTCAGTAATATCATGGCTGTCAGATTTATTGGTGGAGGAAACCGGAGTACCAAGAGAAGACCACCGATCTGTCGCAAGTTGATTTTTATAGTGCTAGCTCACTGAAACAACAGTCCGCGGATAGACATGTCGTCATACTCGTACACATTATCCTGTTCCGAGCCAACAGTCTTTGTCCTTAATGCTGCGTGCTTAGCGGAGAAGCAACAAATATCATATTTTTTGCATTATCGACTATAAGAAATATACTGGTATCATCAGCAAACAATCTCACTTGAGACTGAATAATATCTACAATTTCATTTATGTATAATAAAAATAGAAGAGGTTGTAATATAAAACCTTGTGGACCGCCGGCATTTATATACTGTCAGGATGAATGACATCCATTAATAGCAACAGGTTGTAATTGATCTTGCAAATAATGTTCTAACCAAATGATAATAGTTCCACCAAACCCATAATTTTTCAATTTATGCAAAAGTCCACGATGTCAAACTTTATCGGATGCCTTGATAACATCGCAGAAAACAATTCGAATTTCCTTTCCGTCATCCAAAGCCTTTCCGATATTGTTAGTAATATCCACCTATTGGTTGATAGCTGAATCCCCTTGGTAAAGCCAGACTGACAATGCATTATAATATTATGATTGAGCAAATAATTATTAATATGCTTAAACACACATCGTTCTAGAACATGACTACCAACGATAATAATCAGCGGTATCGGACGATAATTTTACCTTTGTTCCAATCGGAAAGAAAGACACCGCTTCGTAGGGAAATATTAAATATCTTACATAAGGGGTATTTTGAAATTGACGCTCCTTCCTTAAGAATACGGGGGCTAATACCGTCGGGTCCAATAGCTTTAGATATATCAAGAATATTAAGAAAATCAACAAAGTCTGATTACAATAATATTAATATTATTCAGCACATATTCCGATTAAGATAAAATATTTGGAAGATCAACGTTTGCATCATCCAACTCAGTTTGTGCAACAACAAAATATTAAATAATTCACACTTTATTTTATTATCATAAATAAGCTCATCGTTAACTTTGATGGGGGGGGAATGATCACTTTTTTATTTTTCAAATTAGATATTTGTTTAGCAATTTTCCACCAGTCTTTTGTTGAAGTACTGTCGTCAGACAGTTTTTCGGATAGTTTGTCAAAATAAGTTATCTTTGCATTCCTAATTTTAGACGTGTACTCATTTCTAATATGACGGAAACGTTCTCAGCCCAGTACTGACTTTGTACGTTTCGCTCTCGTATGATGGCGATTTTTCTTTCTAATGGTACGTTTTATGTCATTTGTGATCCAAGGGCAGTCATTGGTCCTAATTGTAATGGTTTTGTTTGGAACATTCGACAGGGCTATCTGTAGTATCGTACTTGTGACGTTAGTTACACTCTGATTGACATCGTTTTCAATGATAAGTGTATCCCATTGTACAGACAGTACGTCTCGCCTTAAATCATTATAGTTACCTTTTTCATAAAGCCAAATGTTACGCTTATAACAACTAGAAGTTTGTTTCTTACAATTAAAGATACCATATGTAGGACAATGAAAACGAGTAAGGTCCGTAAGAGCAGGACCAACCTCTGTATATGTTATAAATGAGGGATTATTTGTTAATTCTAGGTCAATAAGAGATTGACTATGTTCTGTGAAGTTAGTCGCTTCATTTATTAGTTGATGAAGATTATACAATCTCATGATGAATTGAATCAACAGGGACTTGAATACTGTCACATCTTGGTCTAACAAATGGTTGGTTAATTTTAATCCTCAGAAAACCAAAACGATGGTTATCTCGTGGAAAATCAACAAATCACATCACCCATCTCTAGTTATGAATAACCAGCAACTCGAAGATGTGAAATATCATAAACATCTATGTGTAACAATCTCTGATGATGGCTCATGGAACGAATAAATATATTGAACTTGTCATTGACAAGGCATATTCAAGGTTAAATATTCTTCGTATGTTAAAATTTAGGCTAGATAGATCATCACTTGAAAAGTTGTATTTATCATTTATCAGACCACTATTAGAATATGGGGATGTAGTGTGGGACCCTCATAATATATACTTAATCAATATTTTGGAAAAGGTTCAAATTGAAGCAATGAGGATCATATTGGGTAGGACAAAATTAACTCCTTTAAGGGAATTATACAAAGAAACCGGATTATTAAAACTTAAAGATAGACGGGAAAACCATAAGCTCATTCAACTATTTAAAATGCAGAGTGACTTAACTCCGGCATCTTTATCAACTTTGATTCCTAACAGCTTTCAGGGTGTGCACACATACAACACCAGACATAACCATGCATTTCCGTTGCAAAGAACCCGAACATCACTCTATGCTAGTTATTTTATACCATCTACTTTAAAATTATGGAATTCTCAACCGCCAGAAATAAAAGATTGCCCATCCCTTAGCATTCTCAAATCTAGACTTACTTCTAGAGTTGATCATGATAATGTACCTAAATATTATTATTACGGTCGAAGACTGACACAATATTACACGCTCGTCTTCGTATGAGAAGTAGTCCTCTAAACGAACATTTGTATATAAAAAATATTATTGAAAATCCTAGTTGTTTGTGTGGAGAGATTGAATCTACATATCATTATTTATTTAAATGTCCGAAATATACTCGTCACCGAAGTAGTCTTTTTCGAAAGCTATTTCAGCTACTGAACATTCGACCTTCGGAAAATGTACTATTATTTAGCAGTCTTGACTTTGATATCGATTCAAATATTATTGTTTTTACAACAGTGCATAAATATATTTCGTAAAGAAAACGATTTTCATAAAACTTAGATACATCATGTGATTTTGTATCCAGAGTGCAACCTATAATTTCCTTTTTTTTTTCTTCTCTTCCTTTAATTTTCAGTTATTTAAACAATGTTAAATGAATTGAGTATATTTTAATGACTATTTTCAATTTTGTGTGTGTGTGTTGTTTTTTTTCGGAAACGGATTAATATAAGTCTTACGCTTATTTCTGAATCCTATGTTTTATTGTATTATGAAAAAACGTTTATATGTTATTTATCAATACAATATGTTTAAATCAAGTACCAATTTTATAAACCAAAAACATGTCGCCATGATATAGCTGAAATATTGTTGAAAGTGGCGTTAAAACATCAAAAATCAATCAATCAATCCATTTTTATAGTCTTTGGTTTGACCCGATCGGGACTCGACCCACGATCTACCACACTTGAGGCGAACACGCTAACCATTACACCACCGAAACGGTTTTATGTGTACATTTTGTAATAATTTAATCATATTATTCTACATTACATAAAAAGTCTCACCTCAAAAGTTTTCTTTCGTATAGTTGAACATCAGTGTCACAATGTTGACATCCTCATCAAGTCTCTGCTGAAAGTGGCGTTAAACACCATAAATCATTCAAATCTTTGTTCATCACGAGTACCTTATAATATAATAAACTATATATATATAGTTTATTATATTATAAGGTACTCGTGATGAACAATATATATATATAGTTTATTATATTATAAGGTACTCGTGATGAACAAAGACTTATATATATAACATATCATTATTTATTTAAATGTCCGAAATATACTTGTCACCAAAGTAGTCTTTTTCGAAAGCTATTTCAGCTACTGAACATTCGACCTTCGGTGGTGTAATGTTTATAAACTACATGTATATATATATATATACATGTAGTTTATTATATCATAAGGTACTCGTGATGAACAAAGACTTGAATGGTTTATATATATATAGATCCGACTTTCTGGTTACTTGATACTGAAATAAGCATTACATTACACTGAAATTTGGCACACTGGTTGTTCAGACTTTAAAGTTCATCAAAATGTCAATTTATCATATTAAAGTCCATAGCGTTCAGATGACGTTACTTCAAAGTCAATATCTGTTGTGTCCACCATTAGCCTGTAACACAGCACGGACATATCAGCAACCCAAGATCGCTAAATCCGAGTACTTCACATGAGAAACGGACCGCGACAGCAAGAGAAACATCATCAAATGTCCCAGGTCTCCGACGAATATCGGCACAGACAGTCAGAAACCGTCTCCGTGAAAACGGCTTACGCGCCAGACGTCCTTACTTTGACGCAGTACTGAGACGTCGGCATCGACTTGCAAGGGTCCGATGGTGCAGCAGAGTAAGGGACTGGGACTTGCAAATCTGGAGGCGAATCTGGTTCAACGATGAATCAAGATTCATTCTGCAGAAAAGAGATGGTCGTATACGTGTCTACAGACGCCAGAATGAGAAATTCGCAAGGAACTGCGTCCTTGAGGTCGACAATTTCGGCGGAGGAAGGGTGATGATGTGGGGTGCCATATCCTACGCCCGAAAAACTCAACTGGTGCACATCCCCGGCAACCATAACGCCGCTCGACACATAAATGAGGTTTTGACACCACACATGCTGCCGGAAATGGACCTCCGTAGGGACATTTGTCAGCACGACAACGCTCGGCTGCACACAGCTCGTGCTACTGTTGACTTTTTAGCTAACCAGAACGTAACAGTGCTCCCCTGGCCGTTTAAATCACTAGATTTTTACCCAATAGAACATTTATGGATGACTTAGATCGACGCGTGCGCAGTCTTCAACTAGCACCGCAAACTCTGCAAGAACTGCAGCAAGCTCTTGAGAAAGAATGGGGGAGAATTCCGCAAGATAGTATTCGTCGATTGATCGAGTCTATGCCGAGGAGACGGGTCCGTGCTGTGTTACAGGCTAATGGTGGGCACAACAGATATTGACTTTGAAGTGATGTCATCTGAACGCTATGGACTTTAATGTGATCAATTTTGACATTTTGATGAACTTTAAAGTCTGAACAACCATTGTGCCCAATTTCGGAGTAATGTAATGCTTATTTCTGTATTTAAAATGATGTTGACAATTTGAAGTAAATTCTATTTTTTCACATGTTGCGGGGTTTTTTTGGGGAGAGTATAGTTTATTATGATATGGTCAAGTTCATCTTTTATAACAAGTAAATAAGAAACTACATTTTTAAAGGGATGACTAAGTAAAAAGTAGAACAAACGTGACAGGTTATTTTGAAATACAAGTCACCCGACAATGCATTCATTTCACCATTACGTTTTCATACCAAGTTTATCTAATTTTTTGTCAGTGAGTTTCCTCCCTTAGTTTAAATCTACATTGCCGACTTTTATAATTTTGATTGCATTTCTAATTTGTTTGATCTTATTTCGTTATTTTTCATTTTAGAATCATCGGTGGCCCACGGCTGATCACGCTTCAATACTCTCCACTCATTAACCTTAGGTCAATTGAAATAATTGCATTCGGTTCAGAATTATCCAAAGGTACGTATGGACAGAATACTTTTTGCGGCTTTGGTGCATCTTGGTGGCCCTGTCCCCTTTTTCACAGATCCAAAAGATATCTTTTCATCTTATTTTGCATCTTTCTATGCATAACTGAATGACTAATTTACATGATCGTCTTAATAGCATTATAGGCCCCGGGCAAAAAAGTGCAATGGGGTATATGCCTATAACAATTATCTCGCAAGAATAAAACTGTAAATGGTCGATAAAATTAAGCATATATTTATTGTATTGGCACTTCAAACAAAATCAGTGTTTAAATATTAAAAAAAAACATGCCGTACGTAACAAACATAAATTAGCATGGGCCCCTATGCTCAAGTCTCCCCTGGGCAACTGTCCAGCGTGCCCATGCGTTAAGACGGCACTGTTTATATACAATAAATACGATCAAAGACTACTTTCTATCTATACTGTGTTATTGATGCTATTGTTGGATTTCTAGTCATTTGGCTTCAATCCCCACTGATGAGACATTAGTCGTTAAAATCCGCATATGGTGCAATAATTCAACGTTTGTATGTTACAAAACTACTGACTAGATTTCACAGTTGGTGTATGAACTATTAGTCCCATGATAGTATGATCGGCCGAGTAGCTAGCAATTCTATGAAACTGTCATCATATTAAAATTTTACATGAATTAAAAATCATTAGAAGATTTTGGCCATGCATTCTTGGCATTTTCTGCTTTATTATCCTTCATACATTGCTACATTTTCTATTTGTTGCATTAAAATACAAGCAACCATATATCCCAACTTTCTATCTTAGTAGTATATATAATAGGTATCTGTTGTATATGAATTTTACATGATCAACGGAAATGAGCTGCCTTACGCCTCTACGTTGTATGAATCGGGTACCACAAAGTTATCAAAGAAAAATCTACATTCGATCTCTCTAGTGTCACTGTGTGTGGCGATATTTGGTTCGGAATGTTATTTATGAAAATATGATAGGTAAATGCATCTCTACAATGTATGAAGGGATGGCATTAGAAAACATGGGGCCCAATTGTTCCCTGTAAAACCTCCGGTGTGTTGTGTGTGTACTTAAAAAGCCAAGAGTATATAACTCCAGCGAGGAGTGCCAAATGGGAGTAATTGGTCCAAGTTTCTCAAGGCTGACCCTGATTAGTAGGGCCGGCCTTAGAAGGTGTTGGGTCCAATTCTGTTCTCTGTAAAACCTGCAGTGTGTTGTTTTATGTACTTGAACAGCCGAGACAAAGACAGCACGGGTCCCAGTTGGCTTAAAGCCGGACTTTGTATTAAATATCCACTAAATAAAACGCATAAATTACGTTGTTCGTTGTTGTCATCAATTGTTCAGTGACTTGCTATGCTTGATGAAAGTTGAGTTGCTTCCCTTTCACTGTTTAAACGCATTGTATAGCATGCTTTGAAAATTTTTAATGTACATCCGAAATAAATGAAATAAAGTCGAGCATTGATTTTGAAGGAGATTTCCCATCATAGGTTTTATTTCACGGTGCTTAACGCCACTTTCAACAATATTTCACTTATATCGTGGCGGTCAGTTTTATTGATGGAGGAAACTGGAGTACATGGGCAAAACCACCGACCTGTCGCAAGTCACTGTTAGGGACATAGCTTTAACATCATTGTTGTACAAATTGAACATGCAAATGAAATGAGCACCCAATGTGTCAGTCACTTAATATTTTTTTATATGAGCGCAGTCCTCGACAACCTATATATTGAAATCCATCAAAGAACTCATTCTGGGAATTTTATAGTTCAAATATAAAATGTCGATGACTGCACTGATATTTATTGTTCGGATGAAACGACAAAGAAAATGATGAAACACAGTAACTCGTGTATATACGTGTAAATGTGTGTGTTAGGTAAGTCTTTCAACAATATTTCAGTTATGTGGTGGTAGTCAGTTTTATTGGTGGTGGAAACCAGAGTACAGGAGAAAAACCATCGACCTGCCGTAATTCACTGACAATCTTTATTACACCGGCCCCTTCGCCCATGCAACATACAATTTAATTTCTTATGTATTTAGAAATAATATAAATGTTTGTGAATTTCTCCAATAAACACTGGGATGCTGATATAGACCGGTCCAAAACCCGTGTATAGACTAGTGCTAATTGGACCAGTGCTGTCTCAACGCATGGGCACGATGGGCAGCTGCCCCGGGGGTCCCACGAGCATAGGCATCCATGCTTATCTATGTATGTTGTGTAAGACATGTTTTTTAATGTTTAAACACTGAGTACCAATACAATAAATACAATGTATGTTTAATTTTATCGACATTGACCGTTTTATTTCAGTGAGTAAATGTGTAGGCATGGGTCCCAGTGTACTGCCTTGCCCGGGGGTCTTATAATGCTGTTAAAACGATCCTGGCTTGGACCGGTCTATAGCAGCATCCCAGTTTGTATCGCGGAATAGTGAAGGTCACGTAGAGAGTGTTCAACTAATTAAATGTATGCTTTTTATTCTGATATGCAATAATACATTTTATATTGTTATATCCAATAGTAAAGGTATTTTGACAACAAGTAATGGTTTCATTAGAAGAAACCTTTGAAATATTTGTTGAATTAAATAAAAGAGATCAGTATTTAACACAAATATTGAAGAATTTCAATTGAGATTACTCATTACTTTTTACTAAGTATTTTATCCACTGCTGTAAATGGTCTAATCATTAATTTGCCAACCATTGAAATTCTAACAAAATCAAAATCAATATCGACAGGCATCATCGCATAGCATGAAAAAATTGGGGGGAGTGCAGACGACAAGTTATACAAAATGGTGTCTAGTAAAAAAAAGTTTAAAGACACCAAAGGGGTAATAGGAAGCCATTAATCGAAGGACAGAAAATTCAATGGTCAATGGAAAAAGGACAAACAACGATCTACAAACATTACATAGAAAGCTAAGGACCAAGTAACACGAACCTCACTTAAAAACCGGGGAGAACTCACGTGCTCCGGAAGTGTTAACCGTTCTTGCTCTACACGCGGCACTAGTCCTGTTACTCTAGTTACAAACCCAGGATAAGTCATGAATGAGGAAAAGACCGGGAAGTGCTCACTGTCAATTTCGAGATATGCACTTTCATACTTCAGATCACCAAATATAGAAAGCAGAATTCAGTAACAATCGCTCCATTATATTTACAGTTACACTTCTTTCCCACTCAAGACCTTACGTAGATTTAGAAAAAGAGTAATCGTATTATAGACAGCATTTTTGGTTCTTACTTTTTCAGTGGCAGTCAAAAGTCGTTGATCCAGTTGACCCATCCATTCCCTCATTTCTATACATGGAGTTTTATATATATATATAGATTGCTGTCAAATTATAATATTAAGTATATATGTACTATCTACACACGCTTAGACACATGTCTTATGTCTATCTCTAGATTTTCCTTACGAGACAAGGTAACACTTCGACTATTGAAGCTCCATTTTATATGGAGCGGATGTGGTCGAGTGGTCTAGGGCGCTGGACATAAGGCTAAGCGATTGGTTCTGCAGTGTATCAATGGTGTGAGTTCAAATCCCGTCGAGGGAAGAACAAAAATTTGACAGCTCATAAATCTAATTCTAACACTGTTTGGTTTAATTTTCAGACTTATATAATATTTAATATTTAGTATTAACCTAGTATCACAAGTAACTTTGAGATCCAGTGAGACAGATATATTGTATGGTTGTCACTTGCTTAGATGTTTGTATAATATACTTTATTTCCTGTGACTGTATAATGAATTCTTCATTATCCTATACAATATATTAAAAATTGCTGAGTTAGATTACTGTCAAATTATAATATTAAGTATATATGTACCATCTACACACGCTTAGACACATGTCTTATGTCTATCTCTAGATTTTCCATACGAGACAAGGTAACACTTCGACTATTGAAGCTCCATTTTATATGGAGCGGATGTGGTCGAGTGGTCTATGGCGCTGGACATAAGGCTAAGCGATTGATGCTGTAGTGCATCAATGGTGTGAGTTCAAATCCCGTCGAGGGAAGAACAAATCTTTGACAGCTCAAAAATCTAATTCTAGCACTGTTTGGTTTAATTTTCAGACGTCTATAGCTGAAACAATGCTCGTTGGACGTTAAGTGAATGTACTATCAATCAATCGTATGTGATATGTTCCGTTGCCAGTAAATAAAGAGAACCGTCGTGGTCTTTAGCATATAATAGTTGGATTTACAACTATACATGTGCAACTGTCTATCACCACTACAGTTGTGAGTTCGAATCCCGCAAATGGCGAGGGGTACTCGGTACAACATTATGTGATAATATTTGTCAGTGACTTGCGACAGATCAGTGGTTTTCTCCGATTTCCTCCACTGTCCACCACGATATAATTGAAAAAAGTGTTGAAAGTGGCGTTAAGCACCATAAACCCAATCACTAACCCCATAAATAAAGTGTTAGTGAACACCACAGAGTACCTTGTTTATAAAACTGAATAAAATTAGTAATGTTTGTTGTATCTTTTTATTTTTAGATTTAAACACCAAACACCTGACTACATTCTCCATGGGATAGAAAAGGATTGTGGTTTGTGATATATGTCGTAGCCAGTCTAAAAAGGAGGACCGTAGTGGTCTTTATCATGTGGTAGTTGGATTTACAACTACCTGTGCAACTGTCTATCACATAGCTGAAATATTGTTGAAAGTGGCGTTAAACAACCTGACCCTAACGCACCAATGTACAACATTGATAAAGCTATGATAGGAAATCTCCTTCAGAATCAATGTCCGACTTTATTTCATTTATTTCGGATGTACATTTAAGTTTTTCAAAACATACTATACAATGCGTTTAAACAGTGAAAGGGAAATAACTCAACTTTGATCAAGCAAGTCGCTAAACAATTGTGGACAACAACGAACAACGTAATATGCAGAGGCTTACTGAAATTAAATCTACTTATCATTATTAATATAGTAAATTATAAGAAGCATTTGTTATAGACGCTTTATTTACAGGATATTTAATACCAGGACCGGCCTAAAGCCAAGTGAGACCCGCGCCTGCAGTTATCTATCTCGACTGGTCAAGTACATACAACAACACACTGCAAGTTTTACAGAGAATAGAATTGGACCCAACACCTTCTAAGGCCGACCCTGCTAATCAGGGTCAGCCATTAGCAAATTGGACCAATTACTCCCATTTGGCACCCTCGTTGTAGTTACCAACTCTCTTCTTTTGAAGTACATACAACAACAAACTGCAGGTTTTATAGAGAACAGTCTTGAGCCCCACACCTTCTACGGCCTGTCCTGCTCAGGGTCTGCCTTGACCAAATTGGAGCGCATACTCCCAATTGGAGCCCTCACTGGAGTTACTTACTCCAGGCTTTTCAAGCACACACAGTGCCGGATTTAGATAAAGAGAGTCCCTAGACTAATCCACTTGTGAGACCCTTCCCAATACCCCACCATCACCCCTGGAGGAAGATGGAAGCATGTTTAATCAATTTCAATAAAGTCAAAGATGATGTGGGGTGCTTAAAATTCTACAATATTCAGAAATTAACTGCAACTGTGTATGGCAAATTACTGAAGGGTTGTTTAGAAAGTACAGTACGTTATCACAGCATAAGTGTTAAAGTTCAATAACAATGTTAAAAATATTATACACCTGGGCTGGAGGCCCCCTAAATTTTGAGGCCCTAGGCTTCAGCCTATCGAGCCTACAAGTAAATCCGGCACTGATGTACTGTACACACACAACACACTGCAGGTTTTACAGAGAACAATTGGGCTCCGTACCTCTCGAGGCCATCCCTTCATACATTGAAGAGATGCATGTACTTAGCAGATTTTCATAAATAACATTCCGATACAAATATCGCCACACACTAGAGAGATGGAAGATACAATATTTTCTTTCGTAACTTTGTGGTACCTGTTTCATACAATGTAGAGGCGTAAAACAGCTAATTTCCGTTGGTCATGTAAAATCCATATACAACATCATACATTTAATTGGCTGAACACTCTCCACGTGACCTTCACTATTCCGCGATATAGACAGGAATGCTGATATAGACCGGTTCAAAAACCGTGTATAGACTGGTACTACTGGTCTATACACGGATATATGTTTGTTTACGTTTTAATAAATTACAATGTTATGTAATAGCAGGAGCGTGTTTGGATATGTCTCGCTTGGTGGTTGCCAAGCAAAAAGCTCACAGACAGACAGACAAAAAGTGATTGAATTAGTTGACGATGGATACAAAATGAGATTTAGACATATCCAGGTTCGTTCCACTGGGATTCGAGCTTGTGGCAATAAGAATCAAGGCTAATAAGTTTTCAATACTTTATATAGTCAACAAAAGGCATGATATAACAGAACATAAAAATCAACAATTGTAAAGGCTTGAAATAAATACTTCAAAAAAATAGATGCCAAAAAACGGCTGTAAAAGACCAATATCAAAAATAACCTAGGAAGCACTGAGGTTCGAATGTAAAAAATCAACCCAGAAAAACATGCTGTGGTGAGCAGCTAACAAAAAGTTTATATTTTAATGCATTCTGGGGTTAAAGCTAATGAAAATTTAAAGCCGAAAATTAACAAAATTTAGTCTCCCATTTTAAGCCATCCCAAAGAGAAACGGATTGGGTACTACTCCTATAGGAGGATCAAAAGTTATATTAAGTAGGCCATACTGTTTTGTTTTGTTTTGTTTTTTTTTTTTATCTTTTTACTGTTTTTTTTTTTATCTTTAATCTTTTTACTGTTAATAGCCAATGGTTCCTTTGGAGCGAGTTGAAAATGTAAACATTAAGCATTATATAAAACATTCGTTACCTTGACAATGGTAAGGTTATTATTTTAATTCTGCAAATTTCTGAACAAATTTTATTTGAAGAAGGTTGTCAATGTTTAAATACGATAAATATATTACAAATAGCCTTATCATTACAAAATATATCAATAAAACATATCAACATAAAAATAAATGTCTATCTTTGAAAGCCAGGTTTCAAAAAGGGAGATAATTTAAACGCAAATCGAACACACCCGTTATAGTTACTTATAATCTCATTTTATTTCTCATTATAAGTTGAACACCATTCAATTGCTGTAGTCAATTTAAATTAGGTAATATACGAAGGTGATAGCGCCTAGGGAAACCTTCAATGATCCTGATTAAAAATTTCTATGCATTTATATTAATAATAGTTTTCCATGTTTTATGAACTTTAAGGCCCGTATTCACAAAGGAGGTTTAAATTTAAACTCGGTTTAAATTTTCGTTAAACCAAGTTTAAAAAATTTCATATTCATGAAAGTGGTTTAATTTAAACTAAGTTTAAAACGGCGTTGAAATGGTCTTAAACCGAGTTTAATTTAAACCTGGAAAGGAGCAAGTTTAAATGAGGTTTAACAACACGAGCATACTTTCAATTTATAAATTTCATGGTGTTTTGTGTTCTTTCTCCGTCTTTGCTTCTGTCCATACAATGTATGATCAGTTTTTGTGAAATTGATGAGAAAAGTTTAAGAAACTGCTAACACTCGACTAGTAACTGACTTAATTCCAACCTTGAAAGGATCAAGTTTAAATGAACATGCACAATTTCAATTTGTAAATTTCATGGTGATATGTGTTCTTTCTTCTTCTTTCTTCTATCCATTTATCTATGTTTGTGAAGGCGAAACGAAGTTTTTTTAACTGCCAATCGAATGTCAATCACTCGACATTTTATAACAAAAGGTAGACATATCTGTCTATTTATAAGCATCTGTTATGGTTTCTTTGAAGTGTACTAATTGTGTTTTGTCCAACGTCGGACCGTGAGGCTGTAATTTTATTGTTTACTATACTCTCGCACAAACAGATTTTTTTTAAAAGAAATATTGTGATATATATTTCTAATAAAAGTGGGTACTTGCTACAGTTACTAGAATTCAAGTAACAAGATTTTTTATTGTTAACCGGACCAGTAATTCGCGGAACCTTCCCCTGGACGCGGCGTATTTTAAAAGACAAAAAAGTCAGGTAAGAATAAAAAATTATCTATATCCATCTTTTTTTAAAATGTCCTATCCGGAAAACTGCTCTGAGAATTACTGTAGTGATTGCCTGAATGTATTAGGATGGGTTGTTTCGGTTAGAATTGTTTGACTCTATTTAATTTTAGTATTTATCTACTTTCTCACTAACCTAAAACCCTCAACACCAAAAGAAAAATTGTTACCTCGTCTTTTATTATTTTGTTTTAAGGCTTTTCCATGTGTGTCAGCAAAGTTTCTCATTGACTAATATCTATCATATGTGGCTATGATTTATATGAAACAAGAAACAACAAGTTCAGTGAAATCAAGGTTAAATCGATATCCAAAACTCTAATGTCAAGGGACAAAGAAAACGGCGATAAAAATAATGAACAACATTTAAAAACCGAATGAAACCACACTGAAAACCAAATGTATATTAATTAGCAACTCGGACCAGGTGCACAGGCAGGGTAAGTGTCCTCTGCTTTTCTTGAAACACCCACCGAGTTTCTCATGTCATGTCCGGTATTATACTGAAGAATAAGAAAATTATGACGTATGAAATAAATCTGACCTCAATGTGGAGATGGACACCATACATGTATGTATAAACAAGTTAATGATGGCGACCGTAGAACTTTTGAAGTGACGGCAATCTTGAGGCAATATAGCTTGCCCTGCTCCGAATGCTTTTTTGTAAGAAATTTAGCAAAATACAAAAAGTCCGTGTACAGGTAACTCCGGCAAGCTGTCAAATAATGTATCAGTTGAAAGATGATAACTCCATACGCAGGAGCGGATGGAATGTTACTTTAGATAATGGAAAGTTATCATGGAAAGGGGACAGGAGACGCTAACAAAATGGGTGCACTTGACTACTCATACATATATACCACTAGATGCAAATATATCTCAGGGACATCCTGGTATTGAATCTCGACTTTTTCAAATGTTTAATGATTGATTGTGTTTTAACTTTGGTGTTCGGTAAATTTGTTATTACTCTTACTCAATTAGATTTTAATACAATTTTATAAGCAGACTTTAAGGTGGTACCATATACTTTAGGTAAAATTTGATCTGCTCGTTTAATTTTCTTATTTTTTTTGGCAGTGTGTTTGAATATATCCACTGTAATAAATATCAAAATTAACAAATTCCAACCAACAGAATCAGAGCTATAAATTCACTAGCCACATAGCAGCATTTTTCTCTGTGGTTTTGATCATCGAGATGCTTGAACATCATATGATCAAAACGTTCAACTGATTTTTAAAGAGTTATCTCCCTGTAGCGTATGGTATCCGCTTAATTCGGTGGATATCTTCTAAAACTTTATCTCTTAGTCCACTCCAAATGAATCACTTGATCTTTGTATTTTTTTTTCATAAAAACGGAGCGAGGAAACGAAATTTTATTTTATTTATTTTCATTATATTTTTTGAACAATGTACTAAAGTATTTTTGGAGGCAATAGATTCAGCACAATCTTGAACAAGCGAGCGACATTTCTATTATTTACGCAATAACAGTAAAGTATTTGAAGTTCCGATGACATCAATTGAAATGTTTGAGTTGAAATTTTTAATCTACATTTTCAGGTGCGGGGCTGGTTGGTCCGAAGAATAAACAATTTGGAGTGGCCGTATTTTCATTTAAGAATCTAAATAATTCATTTTACCACGGATAATCATCCACTGTCGCCCGTGGAAACAAAATTTAACATGATGTTTCCGGTAGAGTCTCGCTATATTTTAGAATTACCATTTATTTTTATTTGATACATCTCTCACAAAAATAATTTGTGCTCGTAGAGCCAATTATTACCGCAACTCCTTTTACCTTCATTCATTTCACTTTTTTTTTAATTTTTTTATTTTGTGTTCTACCTTTGTCAATCTCCAGCAAATTTACCAACAAATGACGTCATGATGACGTCATTGTGGGCTTCAGAGCCAATAACTTTTATTTTCGTATCATTTAAACTGTGTTTATCTTTAAACCTGGTTTTAACCAGGTTTACTTAAACTACGTTTAATTTTTGTTCATGAATACCAGTTTATATTAAACCAGGTTTCATGGTTTAACTAAACCTAGTTTAAGCTTAAACTAAGTTTATTTTAAACCATCTTTATGAATACGGGCCTAAAGCTCGAGGCGCAGCCGAGAGCGTTACAGTTCATAAAACATGGAAAACTAGTGTTTGACCAATTTAGAACATAATCACCTATCCGAGAAAAATAAAAGGAAAATAATTAGCAATAATTAGTCAAATAATGAACTTTCAGTATCTGTACAGAGAAAAATGTATTCACTTAAAACGTCCAAACAAATAAAATGAAAATGTACCCTTAAGGTTATAGTTATAAAGATGGATGGAAATGTTCCTTGCTTTAATCTTTTTTCTGAAGAAAACCAAGATTGGCATTTAGAAGATTTAGATTTAATTCAGACTCAGCAACTAATTTTCAGTAACAAACCCGCAAATAGTAATAATAATATATTTGCAGATGCTGTTGTGTCTACCACAGAATTTGAGAAACGGATTAGTGACCGAATTCCAAAAACTGTGTATTAAATATAAATAGCTATTAAATGTATGCTTGAAATCAACCGTTTGCATTTTGTTCCATTACTGTCATACATTTTTGTATCTATTTTATTTCTGTACCAAGAAAAGATGCATTTTTTTCATAAACGATATCGATATATTGAAAATGTGAAATTTCAGTTATATTTTTAGCTTTTGCTTTGCTCTATTTTTTTTTTCTACAGAAAATGGTTTTCTATGTTTGATAATTTATTGTATTCCAGGCAGATTGTTATTGTTCTCTAATCAGACTTAGTGTGAACTGTATTGAGTCATTCTATACCTAATAAGAGAGCAATACAAATTCAGTCAATCATGACATTTTATAAAACATAGAAAGCCATGTTTTATGAAAATAAGAGTAAAAAATCTAAGCTTCTGATTGGTCGTGGAGAGATGATTATGTTCTAAGTGTTAGATCTGGTCTTCAATGCAATACACACAATAATTACTGATATAGAGTGCCCTTGGATCGTGGTACGGACCAGTGGAAATGATATTGTCCGACCCTTGGGCAGTCTGGATATCCTGATATTGCCCTCCATATCAGTAACTATTATATAAATATATACTACAAAGGTACAAAGTAAGGTCGCTTGTACTTTAATGCAACAAATAGAAAATGTAATTTATGAAGGATATTTAAACACAAAATGTCAAGAAGGCATAGCCAAAATCTTCTAATGATTTTTAATTCGTGTAAAATTTTAATATAATGACAATTTCATAAAATTGCCAGCAACTCGGCTGAACATACTATCATGGGACTAACAGTTCATGCAGCAACTGTGACATCGAGTCAATAGTTTTGGAACATACAAACACCATATACGGATTTTAACGTCTAATGTCTCATCAGTGGGGATTGAAGCCAAATGACTGGAAATCCAACAATAACATGATTAATATCATAAAACAACACAGAATAGATAGAACGTAGTGTCTGGTCGTTTTTATTGTATATAAGTCATTCAGTTTTAACGCATGGGCACGCTGGACAGTTGCTGGGAGGGGAGGGGGGAGTCACGTTCATAGGGCCCCATGCTAATCTATGTTTGCTATGTACAGCATGTTGTTTTTAATAATTAAACACTGATTTTGTTGTAAGTGTCAATACAATAAATATATGCTTAATGTTATCGGCCATTTACAGTTTTATTCCTGCGAGTGATTGTATAGGCATGTACCCCAGTGCACTTCTTTGCTCGTGGCCTATAATGCTGTTAAGACGATTCTATATATTAGTCATTCAGTTATGCATAGAAAAATGCAAAAATAAGATGAAAATGATATCTTTTCCATCTGTCAAAAAGAGGGAAGGGCCACCAAGTGGCACCAAAGCGCAAAGAGTATTCTGTCCACACGTACTTGCGGATAATTTTGAAACGAATGCATTTATTTCAATTGACCCAATGTTAATGAGTGGAGAGTATTGGAGCGTGACCAGCCGTGGTATACCGATGATTCACTGATAAAAAAAATAGGTAAACTTGGTTAAATCAATGGATTGTCGTGTGACTTGTATTTCAAAATAACCTGTCACGTATGTTCTACTTTTTTTACCTAGTCATCCCTTTAAAATGTAGTTTTTTATTTACTTGTTATAACAGATGAATTTGAGCATATCAAAATAAACTACCGGGTTTTTTGGGGTTTTTTTTTTTTTTTTTGTTGAGTATCAAGTAACCTGGAAGTCAGGTGATCGTATATATATATACATTGTTTGTAGCTTATTATATTATAAGGTACTCGTGACGAACAAAGACTTGATCAGAATGGAAGCCTAAATGGAAGCATATACCTAAAGTACTCTTGACGAGCAAAGACTTGAATTATTTATGGTGTTTAACGCCACTTTCAACAGGAGCTTGATTAGGATGTCAACATTATGACAATGATGTTCAATTATACGAAAGAAAACTTTTGAGGTGAGCTTTTTTTTTAAATGTAGAATGATATGATTAAATTATTATGTTTTACATTTATACATAAAACCGATTCGGTGGTGTAATGGTAAGTGTGCTCGCCTCGAGTGCTGTAGATTGTAAATTATACGAAAATAATTTAATTTGATTTGAATATTTCAATCTGATTGGCTAATTCGCCTGGAGAAAATTTTGGTTATACTCGATAACCTGGCTTCGCGGTTTATTAAGCGTAAACTGACCCAAACCAGGTTATATCGTATAACCTGTTCAACAATTTCAAATATCCCTTAAATGTACTCAACTTTTTAAACCAATCAAAGCACGTATAAAATGACATGTGACTCTAAAATTAATTTATTTCTGATTGGTCACCATCAAAAGGGGTACCACGCCCCCAACCACGTGCTATAGGAGTTTCATGATTCAGGTTTTGTTAATAGACTGCAACGTTATCATGTTTTTAATCCCCATATCGTATGTACCAGTGGCGCGTCGATCTGTGAAAACATTTGGATATTTTAACAAAACAAAAAATGTATTTAAAGGAATACGCCATGTCCTTTACGAGTTAGCATGATAATCTAAATGGCAGTGAAGAAAAGACATTTCAAATGTCAAATTTAGAAATACAGCTTTAATTGTTTATTAAGAATAATATAACAGTGTCATAATATGCCAGTAAATGTCTTTTGTCCACAAATTTACTGCAAAAAAATTTCTTTGATCGCAACTTTGGTCAAACATATCTCGAAAATTACATCATTTTGAAATTTTGTATGCTTGTTTACTGTATTCATTTGTATCTGGGACTATTATACTATTATATATAGTATAATAGTCCCAGTTTGTATCCATTGACGAAAAAGAAGAATTAATATCTAAGTAATAAAGTTTGTATTGATCTCTGGAATATGGTTTTCATTCATTATGCACAAAATGAACTTTGGCCTCACTAACATTTGTGTTAATAAAAGTTGAAAAAAAAAAATTAATAAATAAAAAAGTCTACCGTGAGGTAGAATTTGGTGATTGACGTTGCATAAAGAAGAATTTAAAGATACCAAAGGGATAATCAGAATCCGTAAATCGATGAAGGACTGACAACACAATGGACAAAAGCAAAAGAACAAAAGGACAAACAACGATCTACAAAACACACACATAAAACTAGAGATCGAGTAACACGAACCTCACTAAAAAACCGGGATGAACGCAGGTGCCCTGGAAGGGTAAACAGTTCCTGCTCAACTAGTGGCACCCGTCGTGTTCATCTAGTTACAAACCCGATGATAAGTCGTGAATGAAGAAAGGACCGGGAAGTGCTTACGACAAGTGGAACATATCCGTGTGACACAGATATTCCATAACAATCAAGCCAAGACAAGGCAAATTTTCCAAACCGTCAAGTCAAAAAAGCATACACTTATCCTTAAAAACTTGTTTGCAGGACAATACCAGCTTCTACACTAATAAAGCTTATTGTCCAATTTAATGCCAATAAAGTGAGGGCAAAAATAGTTTTCCCAACTCCCAACTTTTCAAAGTGGGGATGTCAATTGCCCTTCAGTTCCTATGTCCATGAGGTGGTATTTGTGGAACTAGAATTTCAAACGCCAACGTAACAACTGAGGTCATTTCTTGTTTTCTATGTTTAGTGGGGTTTGTGCTGCTCAATCTTCTGTTTTCTATGTAATCGTAATTCCTTGTCTACCATTAATTATTTGTCTTTTTGTTGACGATATCTGCTAAATGGATTTTTATACTGGTACATGTAGCTTACTGAAACAACAGTTTGTATGTAGACATATCGATCCAAAAGGACACACCATTCTGATGCCGAGCCAACGTACCAGTCTTTATTCTTACTCATTAATGCTTCGTGCTTAGCAGAGAAGCAACACTTACCAATTTTATTGTTATTGGTTTGATCCGACTGGGGCTCGAACTACTCGAGGCGAGCATGTTAGCCATTACACCACTGATACGTTTTTATCAACCGTATGTGATGAAGCGTGACATTGCCTTTTAATTACAGCTACGTGGTTTTCTTCTCGGGTTACTTTAGTTTTCTCCATCAATAAAACTTACTCGCTGCAATATAGCTGAAAATTTCTGATTTTGCGTCGTGGACCTTAATGAGTAATGATGGCGTACATATTAGTCATATACCCGGTAATGAAGCTGATAAGCTTTTCTCTACTCTTAAGCTTTGAACTATATTTAAATAAATCCACCGCTTATATATTTTCCAGATGTCTTTTCCAATGGATGAAGTTAAACCAACAATATCTGACCTACCAGAAGAGGTTTTATTAGAAGTTTTTTCGTATCTGACACATGTCGATATCTACCGGATTGTCAGAAAAGTTTGTGTTGGTTGGAAACATCTAAGTGAATGCGCATCCCTATGGAAATGTATAGACGTGAGAAAAAAGATTCCACAGTTAAAATTCCATTGCTATAACGTTGAAATAGAGAGAGAGATAAAGTTCATTGCGAGTCACGTGTTAATTAATACTAGGGATAATTTTGATTGGTTTGTTAGATTTGTACAAAATAATCCACTAATAACCTTTCCGAGAGTAAAAAAACTTGAGATCGAGCTACAGTACATTAACAATGGTGATATTCTAACCAAACTTTTTCCAAATGTAACAGATTTAAGCTTACAATGTGATGTATCGTATGTTGAAGATGTTTTTAAAACTCTATATATATTGCGAAACTTGCAGTGTATAGAATTAAGTAATTTTTATTTAACAGTTGATGAATATCCTACGATAGAGGATGATGAGATAAATGATCCATTTGTAAGGTTTTTCCAATCTCGTCCAAATTTAACGCATATTACATGTGACATTCTAAGAAATAGTTCTGTGAAAGCTTTACTGAGTTATTGTCAAAAGCTTGAATATTTAGATGTTTCATGGGGCACCTTGATTAATATTGAGGCTTTTAATAGCATGCCTATGAAGCACAGCTTGGTCACGTTAAAAATGAATATAACACGCATTGATGAACAATGTTTGAAAATTATTACCCAGAATGCACCAAATCTTAGACATTTGTCTTTGGAACGATGTGTGAATGAAATGACTGATGTAGGTTTTTCATATGTTGGTACTCACTGCACGAAATTGGAGACCTTACATATAAGTAGATCTGCAAAACTAACAAATGTTGGTATTGATTCTATTGCAAGAGGGTGTAGACATTTGAAAGTGTTAGCTGTAAGAAACTGTAATGGTATCACTGACGAGGGTATCCAATCTATAGCTGAACATTGTCATAACTTGTCAATTCTGGAAGTGGGTGGGTGCACTGGGATTACTGGTGCCGGCGTGGAATATTTGGCGTACGGATGTCGTTCATTGCGTCACGTAGAATTCGATGGCTGTATTAATGTGACATGCAAGGGTGTAAACCATTTAATTGTGAATTGTATTTGGTTAGAAACTGTTATATTGGACAGCTGTAATATATATACACTGAAGTTTAAGAATTTTCTATTGGCTGATAATAGTATATCATCACAGGGTTTTGTAGGAAATGACCAACAAATAAAACAAAATCTTTGTTTACAAGGCAGAGTAGAATCTTCTCCTTCTACCAACTTCCACAAATTGGTTACCTACTTCAATAGTTTGACAATTATAAACGAGCCTAAGACAAACGTGAAAGCTGTCGACAAAAATGACATTAAAAACAATGTAAATACATTGGAAAATGCCTCTTGCAAAAACACAGAAGTTACAGACATAATTCCTCAAGCTGTGAAAATTGACCATGGGATACAGGATACTGCCCCAAGACATTCACATATGCGCATACTTCGTCTTAACTCTTGTCCAAATATTGGTGACGATTCAGTGAAAGAAATCGCTGACTTTTGTCCAGACCTGAGAGCAGTGTATTTTGGAGGAACATTCTTAATTACTGATGCCTCAATTCAATATTTACTGAAGAAATGTGCCATTCTAGAGGTACTGAATATTTCTGGAGATCAAACACTTACCAAATCAGCTTTTACCGACAACGTTTTGATCTCAATTGGAAATTACGGCAAAAATTTACAACAATTAGCTATCCATAATAATGATAAGATAACGATATTTGGAATACGAGAGCTACTACGGACAAGTACCAGTCTACAATATGTGTCATTTACAGCACGAAAAAGGAGGAAAACTGGACTTGGAATTTCACTACATGACTGTGAATCGATAGTGGAAGAACTTGGAAAATATAATGCAACGTTGAAGCGTGATGATAAGCTCAGTAATCAAGGGGTACCAGTATGTGTCATAAGCATTATAATAAAAAGTAACTGTTAGATGTGACTATAGATGCAAAGTTTTTTTTTTATTTAATTCATTTATAGAATTGTACCCAATTTATGAATGCTACAAATTTATTGTCCAAACCAAATAATATCAAGTGTACAATATATTGTCACAAAAGGAAATTCCAGTGTATAAAAATAGAACCTATAGTTTCTTCGCAAGGAATCTCCATATGTAAGTGGTGTATCCTGTTTGTGACCAATCAAATATAGAATCGGCCTTTGGTACGTGATACAAATGAGTACGTTGTGTTTGGCTAATGTAGTCTCTTTTGAGTAGCTGCTCCTTTTAAACAAGGATGATTTACTAGGTCGTTTGTGGTCCTTTTATCAACCATCTTTTTTTTTTATATCACCGCAACAAATTTGTGGTCATATAATGTTTAGTCATCTGGATCTGGAAATAATGAGGGGTCGTCATGGTGATGGATTTACAACTACCTATGCAATCAGTGACTAGAGCCACTGAAGTTGTGAGTTCGAATCCCGCTCATGACGAGATGTACTTGATGCAATTTTATGGGATAAAGTTTGTCAATGACTTGCGACAGGTCGGTGGTTTTCTCCGGGTACTCCGTTTTCTCCCACCAATAAAACTGACCACCACGATATAACTGAAATATTGTTAAAAGTGGCGTTAAACACCATAATCTTAACTCTCTATGAACGCAAAAATTTCGTGATGAAAAAATGCTTAGTCCTCTAAATATGTAGTCAAATGGTCTGAAGAGGGTATAGTGAGCCAGCATTCAAGAGTAAAGGTAAAGACGTGATGGCTCTGAATCAAGATCATGTGGCCGGGTGAAGCAACATGTCTTACCAGATACTGTTGTTTCAGTGAGCTAGTACTATAAAAATCCAACTAAATATGTTCGTCTAATGCAAAGCGGATATCTTTATAATCTAATCAAAATGTAACTTGTTCTCGTCATGATATGGCTGAAAAAAATTGCTTATTTGGTGTTGCACAACAACACCTTACTCAACAAGAATGGCTAACATGGGAGATGAGTTTGGTGATGAGGTATCTTTTCTTTTGTATGATATTGTATGCCGTCGATATGTATAAATTATTGGTTTCCTCTCTCATGGTCTTGAAAAAAATATCTAGTTTCTTTGCTCCGTGGTAAAATCCTTGTAAAACGTAATGTAGGGTGGTTGGTTAGAATTGATACATTACGCAACTCATCCATAATTGGTTGTCTTACTCCTTGTGAGTAAATATCTTGCAACAGCTCATTAAGAGATGGGTAAGGATGTCATGGTGTATAACGCCACTTTCAACAATATTTCAGCTATATCGTGGTGATCAGTTTTATTGAGGGAGGAAACCGGAGTACCCGGAAAAAACCACCTGTCGAATGAAACTGACACTTTATCACATAATGTTATATCGAGTACACCTCGCCTGAGTGGGCGGGATTCGAACCAAGAATCTGACCTCAATGTGATTTACGTAACTCCCCCTTTGTTTTACAGATATGTCATTGCATGGGAGATCTGACGAAACCTCATTACGGGTCAAATGCATATTATGTCTGCGTGCTGATTAATAAACCTGAAACTTGTGAAAAAAAAATGAAAAAAAAAGCATCAATTCCTTAGTCCCATTTCAGTGTCACCTGTTTACCCCATTTTATTGGAACGTAATTTAACGAATTTCTAACTCGTCATACATGGATGATTCCTACAAAGTTTCAGTTCAATCGTTTTTTATTTACCATTTAGCCAATCAGAAACTATTATTTCCCATGACGGCCATATTGGATATCGAACTAAATGAGAATTTTTTTTTAACCATGTAAAGATGATTTCTGTAGTTTCGATTCAATCTGCTCAGATTTTGAGAAGGAAATGAAATGGACATCAAGTAATGAGAATAGCTCATATATGGTAAGCTAATATCAGAAAAATAAATAAACCAGAGGCTCCATGGTTCAAGAAATATTTTGTAACTAGATTAACACGACGGGTGCTACTAGTGGAACAGGAACAGCCTACCCTTCCGGAGTACTTGAGTTCACCCCGGTTCTTAGTGGGGTCCGTGTTACTGGATCTTTAATTTTTATGTGTATGTTTTGTAGATCGTTCTTTTTCCTTTTGTCCTTTTTCTTTTGACCATTGTGTTGTCTGTTCTTGTTCGATTTACGGATTTTGATTACAACTTCGGTATCTTCAAACTCTTCTTACCTATTTGATTTTCTAAAAATGTTTTTAAATTACAACAAGGAGTGAGTGAGTGAGTGAGTGAGTGAGTGAGTGAGTGAGTGAGTGAGTGAGTGAGTGAGTGAGTGAGTGAGTG
>MJUT01011691.1:203390-281907 GCA_002080005.1 Gigantidas platifrons
CCCACCAATCCCCTTCCTCCTACATAGTTCTTTTTTTTTTCTTAAATTTACGTTTGATGGTAAAATTATTTGTCTTGATTCTTCTTATATCCAGTAAACTAACAGAACCCAAACTTAGTGAATTGTCTATGAAAAAAACTTTTACACAATTTGTGTTTTTTTGTGTTTTTTTTTTCTGCACTAACATCAATCCAAGATGGCCACCGATACAGTTAATAGTTTATGATATGCTTAAAAACTTACATGGCGAATGATATTTGACCTTTTCCACTAATCCTGAAATCTAATACCATCAGGTGAGTGGTACAGAGTTATCATAAACTTCGATGCTTATTATAAGATTATTGTGTAAATAAGCGGGTTAGGGTTATGGTGTTTAACGCCACTTTCAACAATATTTCAATTATATCATAGTGGTAAGTTTTATTGGTGGAGGAAACAGGAGTACACGGAGAAAACCACTGACCTCTCGCAATTCACTGACAAACTTTATCACATAATGTTATATCGTGTACACCTCTTCATGAGCGGGATTCGAACTCACCACTTTGTTTGCGATATGTACTGATTGCATAGATAGTTATAAATCCAACTACCATAAGATCACGACCACAACGGCCCCGTGTGTAAATAAGACATAATTCAACAACAAAAAATAGAATCCCCCCCAAATACTGGACAGGTCTCTTAAAGTTTTCAAATTAAATTTAGGTACATGTTATAGGTTTCAAACAAACAAAATCTATGATGTTTTTACTTATCTTATTGCACCAGTAACACTCAATTCTCAAAATCCCTGGTTTTTTCCAACAAAAAACTAAGATTTGTCCCGTACCCCCTCCCCCAAAAGGTCGATCAGATCGCTTTCATTTGTAAGTTATATGCCAAACAGTTCTAATAATTTATATTAAAGTTATTGCTTAAACAGGTACGTATACATTCTCAAAATCCCTCATTTTTCAACAAAATCCTTCCTTTTTCTCAAAAAATAATTGTCAGTTCGTATCAACGTGAAAATTCACCCAAGTCCCTCATATATTCAAACTCTTGAAAGAAAAACATGCTTACAATTTAGTTTATCTGCCATATGAATCCGTAATGTTATATAGTCAACATGATTGTTTCTATTGCACAATGTAAATAAATGAAAGCTCGTTTACTTTCTTATATGCACAGTGACCTATTGTTGTTGGTTTTATATATATATAGATACAACGTCTGAAAAACCAGGCAACGATAAATCTTACGGGGTGTTGGATCGTTACGGTATAACGATACTATACAAGTAAAAAAAAAAATTTTAAACGTCTAAAATGGTTTGTAAAACAACACCAAGTACACAAAACAAAGTGATAAAAAATTAAACACTTCGTTGAATGACAACATTTTCGTCCCACCGAGGGACTTTATCAATGTCTAATGAAATAAAATTTCGAACCAATATGGCGGCTTCTTTCCCCTCGGTGGGTCGAAACTTTTGTCATTCAACGAAGTATTTAATTCTTTATCACTTTGTTTTGTGTATACTTGGTGTTGTTTTACAAACCATTTTAGACGTTTATATATACATTATAAAAAATATTTTGAAATTCTATCATTTATTTCTTCTTTCCGAATGCTCGTCTACAATCTCAATTATACAGTTTTTTCATATTATTGTATGTAAAATAATACTAAAATCACCCAATTTTCGACTGCTGGTTGTGGTCTTAAATGGTCGGTGACTCCTTGTTTTTATTTTATTTTTGTGATGTGCTTGAATATAGGCTCCAATCCACAAAATATGAGAAATTTTATCATAATTTTTCTTTTCACCGGTCACCAAACTACCTTAAATTTTATTTTCTCTGCTATTAATGGGAGACAACTCGTGTACCTTTAAGATAAAATTAACCGTTAGAGTTGTCTAACGTGGGTTGATGTCGTTTGATTGGGTTAGCTTTGTTTTACATTTTTTTTGTGTGTTACTAGTAAACACACCACTTTCAACACTATTTCAGTTATATCGTGGAGGAAACTGGAATACCCGGAGAAAACCACCGTCCTGTCGCAAGTCACTGACAAACTTTATCACATAATGTTGTGTCCAGTACACCTCGCCTGAGCGGAACTTTCGAACTCCTAACGTTTTTGATGAAAGGCACGGATTACATAGGTAGATGTAAATCCAAATACCATACGATCACGACCACGACGGCCACTAATTGACTGAGAATTTCGAATTTACAATAAATGAATTGTCAATAAAAAAAAATCCTGAATTTACTAATAATAAAATAAACTATGCTTTTTCGTGCGCGGATTTTCAAATTGAATTTAGGAGGAATTATTTTACAGGTAACGTATGAAATTAAAAGTACTTCAAATCTGACTTCCTGTATCTATAACTCGAACACACTTTTTATATTTGCAGATAATATACTTATGCTACATACACATGATGTCTGGTCGAAAAGATGAGTCTGAATTTCATAGAAGCAGAAGAAAAAAAAACTATAATTCACCAAAAAAAAAAGCACTCTATTTTCTATATAAAATAACACAATAGCACATGCTTTTATAGGGAACCTGAAAGTTCAAGCTTTGTAAGTAGACTGGGAAGTGGTGGCAAAAATGGCATTTGGCTTCAAACATACCATTTCATCTTTTAATTTATTTATATTTTTTTGGCTTCCAAGATAAAAATACAATTCTTTCTAAATGTTTGTCAAAAAAAAGTGTGGGGGCATTTTGGTAATAGTTTGCATGTACCCCTTGCTCGCTGCTCCTACGTCCTTGTCAATGTATACACATGCATCAGTGAAATAAACATGCACTCCTCAAATTATATTATTAATTTCATGGCGAAGTGTACTCGATACAACTCCATACAACATTATGTGATAAAGTTTTTCAGTGACTTACGACAGGTGGGTTTTTTTCCTCCGGGCACTCCGGTTTCCCCACCAATAAAACTGACCGCGACGATATAGCTGAATTATTGTTGAAAGTGGCGTTAAACACCATAAACCTAAACCAATCAACAGTCAATTTCATGTGAGTTTATTTGTATCAAATCATTGTGTTTGTAAATGTGTGATTGGCCGTAATATTTGTTCTCTCTTTTTACATGATTTTTTCTTTAGATTAATATTATACTATGTTCCATTCCGATGCAGGTAAACATCTTGGTGTTTTTCTAACTTTTGCTTGAAAGCCATCCAAGAAAATCCAGTCAATTTGAATTGAATGTCTATTTCAGAACATGCTATGAAAAAACGTAAATTTATGTGCATAATATTTCTTTATTTCCCACACCTAAAAGAAGGAACTATCTAATAAAATTAAAAGTACACGATTTGAAAAAAAAAAAAAAACCCGTAACAAAAAAACACGGTGTTATAGGAGTCTGTACTAGATTGTATGCCCGAACTTGGTTCCGTGATTGTGTTAATACTGAAATTTATTTGATTTTTACATATCATTTTGTTTTATTACTCCAAGATTTTTATTAGCCTTTTTTGTTGTTTTTTTTCTGTCTTGTAAATTAACAATAAAAACTCATGAATACAATGTATTTTAAATATTATGCGAATTAAAACATTATTTCATTTATTATCTCAGTTATTAAAGACAGAGACATCACAAAAGTCTTTTTTTTTTTCTTATAAATTTTAAAAAATCTTGTAATTTATGTTATTCATAAATTTAGAAGGTTTTTACATCAATAATCCGATAATTAGGTGATAGTTATGATAATTACATGCTTAATACTAGAAAATATTAATGACTCTTTCACAGTTTGTAATAAAAATTAATATTTTAGTTGTGACATAATATTCGATTTAAATAGTTACTTTTGTAGCTGGCATTCCATATTTCATAGTAATCCATAATTGAATTCCATTCAACATACCTGTATAGGGCCCGAATCGGGGCGAATTGATTTGCAAATATGCATATAATTAATGAAAATTAACATAATATTAATGATATTTTTTCTTTTTTCCTTCTCTCGTTTAATTATCGCATTTTTTAAAACTAATGTGTATGAATCGCATAGAGCAAAATCAAAGTAGATAACGTGTACATAAAATCCTAAAAGGTGTAATGAATCGACTTTTCAATCAAGCCTGGGAGGCGTGGTTTAAGAGTGACGTATCGTAAAGCATTTCGCACCGTTTGTTTGGAAACATGGAAGATTGGAAAAACGTATAGATACAATTTGAACAAATATGCTATTTTATAACTTTGGATTTATCAAGAAATGGAATAATATTGAAAGGAATTTTAGGAAAAAGTAGAATTTTATAGACATTCAAGTTAAAATATTGTTATAGATGGAGTAATCGTGAGAATCCAGGTAGCATGTTTGAACACAGGTGAGTCGAGACAAAAATCACCTTTGTCAACAATCGTTCATCCAAGTTGTGTATCATAGTTCTCAAAATGTGTACTTTTCGCATTACGGGCCTACTGTTAATAAACGTTAACGATTCTTAATTTCGAAAATGTGTCGATTTGAGAGGAATTACAACACTGAAAAACACATACACAAACACGTGAATTACAAAAGAGAAAATAGAGTGTGAGAAAAATAAATTTGATTGTAAAACGGCGCCCAGGGAATATTGGTAGCCAATTCAAAGATGGCATTTATTAAAAAAACAAATTTCCATATGAAATGGAGAACTTTTTTGTATATAACATTTTTAGTCATTTTACAAATTTTAAACGTTTCTTCAGAAATTAATGATCCAGGTGGGACGCCTAATATAGTGACTGTTAATTATGACATCTGGGAAGAATTGTCCAAAGATTCCTACGTAGGAACGTTACCCATAAAACAGGGATACATCTACAAGATTCAAGATCAGCAAACCTTATTTAATTTGAACAATTACACTGGTGTCATTACCACACAAATAGTCATAGATCGTGAGGTGCTTTCACATAATACTCAAAGTTTTTTTGTATTGGGAACATCATCGTCCAGTGACCCACAACATCCCATCAATGTTAGGATCACAGTTTTAGATAAAAACGACAACGCACCAACATTTCCTGAACCAAATGCAACGATCAAGTTTTACGAAAATATTAAGGGGGCTCAAGTTCAATTGACGACAGCGTCTGATCCTGACGATGGGGAAAATGGAAGGGTCTCAAACTATGCAATCGTTTCTCGAGACGACGAAAACAAATTTGATATTCTATACAACTCGTCCGAATATGGTGAAATTTTACTAGTAAAAACTCTTGAAAAACTCAATAGAGAAGAGCGTTCATCATATCATATAAATATTTCAGTACATGACAATGGAAATCCACCAAAATTTGGCTATTTACAAATTTTCATTAGCGTTGAAGATTTCAATGATAATCCACCAATATTTGATCAAAGTAAGTTTTATGCTACGGTCA
The DNA here is from genome assembly GCA_002080005.1 of Gigantidas platifrons. Lineage (NCBI taxonomy): Eukaryota > Metazoa > Mollusca > Bivalvia > Mytilida > Modiolidae > Gigantidas > Gigantidas platifrons. Next base: position 208,794 of record MJUT01011691.1, read on the forward strand.
ATGAAAGTGTGCCAGTAGGAACACTCGTCATACATGTAGCTGCATCAGATGATGATATCGGTGTTAACAGTGACATTACATATTCCTTGGTAAACGACTACCAGCAGTTTGAAATTGATTCAAAAACGGGAGAAATCAAGACAACAAAAACACCCCTTTATTGTTATCGATCATGTGACGAATATGCAAGCACAGATATTTTGGATAAATGTGAACCATATAGTTGCGAGTTAACTGTGACGACTACTGATGGTGGGTCTCCTCCATTATCCGGAAGAGCTTATATAGAAGTGAAAGTTTTTGATGAAAACAATCACGCTCCTAACATTTCAATAAAGCATTTTCCAGATCCATCACAACAGCATTCCACAGTTAATGAAAATGCAAATATCCCAACTACTGTAGCCTTGGTATCCGTTACGGACGCTGACACTGGATCTAGTCTCTCATCTGTGTCTATAATTTCTGGAAATGAAAAGGGACATTTTCAGATGATCACATCTGATGACTTTCAATACAGTTCAGTGCGACTTGCTGGAATGCTTGACAGAGAACGCATCCGTATGTATAACTTGACCATAAAAGCATTGGATTCTGGGAATCCTCCAAAATCGGCAGTTGCATTTTTGGTTGTTTATGTTATTGATATAAATGACCATGTTCCAAAGTTTAGTAAAAGTGAATACAGATTGAGATTAAGTGAAACACTATCCATTGGAAGTTATGTTGAAAGCTTAACAGCACATGATGAGGACTCCGGACAAAATGCAGATTTGACATACTCGATAGTATTAGGTAATGAGCGTGGGTGGTTTAAACTGGATGATAAAACAGGTCTACTGACAATAAACTCAAATCTTCAGTATGATGTGGCCTCCATGATTGTCATGAATGTTTCAGTGCATGACGGGGGTCCAAAGCCATTCTATAATTTTACAACGGTAATAATAAACATCTCCGATGAAAACAACAATGCACCAGAGTTTTCTAGTTCCAGTTTTGACATAACATTGGATGAAAACATTGCTGCAGGTTACGAAATTCTGAAGGCAACTGCTAATGACAAGGATTCTGGATTGAATGGCACTGTTGTGTATGAACTTCATAGAGAGGTCCAATTTAGGTACCCAAATACATTCAACATTAACATCAACAATGGGAAACTCACAACGCAAAAAATTTTGGACCGTGAAGATATATCAAACTATGAAATCAAAATTATAGCAAAGGACCAAGGACCACAACCGTTATCATCAACTGCTACAGTAAATTTGAAAATCGATGATCAAAACGACAACAAACCTGCTTTTTATCCTGAAAAATATTTTATAAATTTAGAAGAAAATCAACCAATAGGATCATTTGTTGTTAAAGTCTTAGCACATGACATCGACTATGGTTCAAATGCTAAAATCACCTACAGTTTCGTGTCAAATTATCCAGCTTTCACAATAAGCCCAGACACTGGTACAATATCTACAGCCCAGGTACTTAGTAGCAGCACACAGAAAACCTTCACCTTGGAAGTTTCTGCCGTTGACCCTGATCCATCACATACATCAGTGAACAGAGGGATCATAAAAATAACATTGGTCTCGTCAAGTGATGTCACTCCAACATTTCTTAACTTACCATATGTATTTAATATTACTGAATATTCTGGTACTGTGACAAACCCGGTAGAGAAGCAAGTTGGTTCTGTTACTGCATCAGCACTTGGAAAAATCTTAAGATATGCAATAGTTAGTGGCGATTCTAATGATATGTTTAGAATTGTAGAAGTGTCAGGAGAAATCATTGCAGTGAAAGGAATAGATCGTGAAGTACAGGCAGAGTATATCCTGAAAGTTGTTGCATACACAGACAGCAGAAGTAGTGAAATCAATGTTAAAATTGATATTCTAGATGTAAATGATCATGCACCAAGGTTTGAAATTGTCGAAAATGAAATTTTTGTTGCTGAAAATCTTCCTGTTGGACATGAAGTCTTTCTTTGTTCGGCTATTGATCTTGATGCTGGAATGAATTCCGTCATAACCTATGCTCTTCAACCACCTAATAACATTTTTGAAATTGATATTAATACAGGAATGATTAGTTTGAGTACATCCATTCAAAAGTTGACAAATGTAGATAAAACCCATCAGCTGACGATAACTGCAACTGACGGCGGTAGTTCACCACAACGTACGTCTACACAACAAATTACCATGGTGATTGCTGATGTAAATGATCATACTCCTGTATTTTCTCACAGTGGATATGAATTCTCGTTAAATGAATCAACTTTGGTGAATGAACAGTTTTTCATTCTCCAAGCACTTGATGGGGATTCTGGAGAAAATGCAAAGATTACATACAACATTACTCGCGGAAATGGAGATTTGTCATTTGGAATTTTCCCAGATGGTGCGTTATATGTTGCAAAACAGCTAGATCGAGAGACTAGGGATCACTACCAGCTTACTGTTGTTGCAACCGACCATGGTGTGGAACGTAGAAGTTCTGCGGTAAATGTCACTGTGAACATTTTAGACAATAACGATAACAAACCATTGTTTGTAAATACAACATACACAATGTATGTCAAGGAAAATAGTCCAGCTCAAAGTTTAATTGGCTCCGTCAGTGCCACAGATGCAGACATTGGACGAAATTCTGAACTTTCCTATTTTCTTGCTACTGGACAGGAAAGTTTTACGGTAGATGTCCAGACTGGTGAAATAAGAAGCCTAAAAGTTTTTGATAGGGAGCGTTTGTTTGAAACGACTGGGAAAACTTTCTACTCGATCGAGGTACTGGCAACTGACAATGGTTTGATCAAGTTGCAAGATAAGGCCACTGTTGATATTTATATTGTTGACCAAAATGACAATGCACCTATCTTTGAGAAGGCAATCTACAGGGCAGCGCTGAATGAAAATGAGCCAAAATATTTTCCCGTAGTTAAGGTATTGGCCACTGACAAAGACAGCAATGAAAACCAAGCATTGACATACATGATTATTTCTGGCAATGAAGATGCTCAATTTGAAATAAATTCAGGAAATGGTCAAATTTCATTGATTGGAATTTTAGATCGTGAAAGTCAAGATAGTTACGTCTTACAAGTTATGGCCACCGATTCTGGTTCCACCAATAAACACAGCGCAACTTGCACAGTATCAGTAACAGTCAAAGATGTGAATGACAATTCTCCACTCTTTGCACAATCAGTATATGAAATAGTTCTCTCAGAGTATAGAGTTATAGGGGATGAGATAATTCAGTTTGTTGCCACGGATACTGATCTTGGAATTAATGCACAAATTGTATACTCGGTCACTGGTGGGGATGGCACTTTTGTCATAGATTCAAATACAGGAAAATTGTATTTGGATAAAAGTTTGGACTATGATACCAAACATGAATATATATTAACCATATCTGCTTCAGATAAAGGAACTCCTAGCATATTGCCGTCTTTTTCTAGATTGACTGTTCGAGTCAAAGACGAAAATGATAATGCACCAGAATTTAAAAATACAGCTAATATGGCATCCATTACTGAAAATGCAAACTCTTACAAGTCCATCATGAAAGTCACTGCTGAAGATAAAGATTCTGGTCTTAACGGTCAGGTGACCTATTCTATCCTAAACCAGGAACCAGCTCCGAACATGTTCACAATTGATCAAGATCAAGGAAAGATTTCATTTTCGGGAACAGATTTGGACAGAGAAAAAGTTTCTTCTTACACATTAACAGTAGTCGCATCAGATAAAGCCTTGACCAATAGAAAATCAGCCGAACATACCATAGTTATAACTATAATAGACGAAAATGACAATGCACCTGTATTCCTGTCAACAAATTCAATTAAATTGAGCTATCCCACAAATATTGGGTATTTTGCTACGATTCAAGCCGAAGACCCTGATGACGGAAATAATGGACTCGTTACTTACTCACTTTTAACTCAAAATTCATATTTCAACTTGGACAGTACAAGCGGGAGACTTTCTCTGACCAATAATTTACCATCTTCACAAGGTACTTTTACGTTACGTGTCAAAGCATCGGATAACGGAAACACGCCAAAACATAAAGAAATGGATGTAAATGTTATACTTGTCCCGTCAGACGGAAATGGGCCAATTATTGAAAATTCACCATATTCAGTTTTAGTACAGGAAAATGAGAGTGCTGGTAGATCTCTGCTTAGTGTTAATACAAATCCAAATACAGATGTGAAATATTACATAACGGGAATTAATACTAATGGGAAAACAGGCCAGCTCTTCCAGATTGGCGAAACAACAGGAATATTTAGTGCCTCTATGGAGTTAGACAGAGAAATGTATGGCAGTAAGATAAATGTCACAATTTGTGCAGTACAGACTTTACAGACCAGTCCAAGAGCAACATGTACAGAGGTAGGGAAAAGTTCAATTTTTATCCCCCCCCCTCCTCCTTCCATGTACACAACACACAAAAAATTATAGTAAGAGTACAGTACAGTCAGAGACATAGCGTGATAAATCACTGTGATAGACATATCACTCTTCTTAGTGATACTGATATCTTTTGGTCTGTTCAATCTATTTACTTATTTTGATATGCCTTTTGGGTGACACTCTAAATGCAAAAGAAATTTTGAAGATATATTTAATAGAACAAAAGATATATCCAAATCACCAAGATCTATCACAGTGATTTATCACGCTATGTCTCTGACTGTACTGTAATATTGGTAGATGATTGGCTTAAATACATGTACACAAAAGTTTCCAGTATTTTGCATAGTATTCCCTTATTCATAAGAAGAGTTTGAAGATACCAAAAGGGTATTCATAATCCGTAAATCGAAGGACAGACAACACAATGGCAAAAAGTTCTCTCCTCATGGGATTCTCTCTGATCTTGTAAAGTTTGGTAAGTTTTCTGTGAAGATTTTTCCAAGCTTTCTTAAATTGAATAAAAAGTTTAATTATGGCATTGAATGCTTAAATAACACAAAATAAAGGTTTGTCCATGAATTTTATTAATTTATTTGCAATCATTGGAAAAAACTTATTGCAGCAATGAATATAGGCCTAACTGAAATATTATTGAGTGTCATTAAACATCATAACCCTAACTCCCCCAATAGGGGGGTTAATCATAATTCATCAAAAGCCTAATAATATCTACAAAAAAATGTTTCTAGGTAGGTTCAGTATTTTCATGAAGGCCATTTAACATATTTAATGATTAATGATAAATTCTTGTTTTCTTACAAATTTGTACATCTTGACCAAAACATAGCCCGGGGACTTTAAAATATTACACAATTATATTATATATACCAGTCACCCATGAAAATAAATGAGGAAAACAACTCGTATAATTGTAGCCATTTTTCAACTTCTCCCCAAATTTGTAAAGAAAAGTACAAGTTGCCACTTTAATGAATAGGATATTGATAGGCCTAATAAAAGTTGGTCATTGATGGATTGTAGACATTAATTTATGATTTCTACCATAAAAATTCAGATAAAATCAATCGCATACTTCTCTATATGGTCATCCCACTCATCTTAATAAATATAGGATCAGTAATAATGACCATTACATTTATAAAGTTTTATTTATCCTTAAGGTATAGAAAATGTACTGTTTGTTGTCCAGTAGATATATGAAATTTACAAAATGTTCTGGGACAAAATTAAGAAATTCATGATAGTTTTTGGGGATATTATAGAGAGAGAAAGGGGGGGTGGGTGGGGTGTGTGTCCTTAAGGTATAGAAAAGTACTGTTTGTTGTCCAGTAGATATATGAAATCCAAATTGTTCTGGGACAAAATTAGGACATTTATTATATAATCAAGTCCTCGAAATGAAAATTTGAATGTACTGGTCAGATTCAAATTCTTGGAATTTATTTTTATATTATATACATAGATCTAAATAAAAACTAAAAAAAATTGACAGGTCTTGGGCCGGAGGTCCTGTGTTCATTGTATGGGACTGTATAATTCCAGGATATTTTAGAGAAAGAGGGAAAGAGGTTGTCCTTGGGGTAGGGGTGTAACGATACACTTTTTCTACGTATTGCGATATTTGATATGTATTACGATACGTTTCACGATACGTTTTATAGGAAACTGTAACTATTCCTTCACTCGACATGGGCGCTGCCATGTTTTTTTTTTATATGAGGTCACTTACGTACTAGCGGAAATTATAAATATTTGATTAATTAATTTTAAAAGCGTAAATTAATCGATTCACTTTTCTCAAAATATTAATTAAATGATCACCAAAACTGCAAAAGAAGAAAATGGAAGTTCAACACTACTTTTTTTTTTAAAATGAGCATCATATCGTTTGTATCGTAAGTGGCCTCCACGTATCGTGAACCGAACCGTCCCCAAAATAATTGCGATTTCGGTACATACGGTGAATCGTTTCCCCCTTACCTTGAGGTATAGAAAATGTATTGTTGTTCTGATATAAATGTAAGATATATATATACAAAATGTACGAAGATAAAATAGGAAATTGATTATATATTTTAGAGAGAAGGGGGTTGAACATGAATAAACTATGTACATGTTAAAATTAAATAGAATTCCGTTGAAACTAATTCACTAGTTTGTTGCTAGAGATCAAGTCAAAGGTCCAGCAAATAAAAGCCCTTGTGTGTCTGGTTAGGGTAGGGAATACTAGGGATAAAGGACAACATACATTTTTTTAATTGTGGTCTCCCCAGGAATACTATTAGTTTATTTTTATGGGTCTTACCATTGTAAAAATCTAAACTTTGTGAATCCCAACTGAAAATGGAGAGTCCAGGACTCATCTAGGCAGCCGCGAGTTGCAAGGAGACTGCCTCTGTATTATGATAAAAAAGTTAAATGAAAAATACATTACACCTGCATTCAGTGTTCCTTAAAAAGCACTCCATACCTTAGTATAATGTATTGATTGGGTTCAGATGAAATTTACATGAATTTTAATAATAAATTTAATTTAATATGTTGATGAAATATGTTTTAGATAATTATTAGCTTTAAAATGAAAGATATTTTCCAGTAATGATAGCAATTATTTATGCATGAATCGAAGTGTATATATAATTTTGAATTCCTATGTTATAAATTAGATTTTTGTACTTTTTAAACTGAAATCTCATAACCATGAAGTCAAAATGGAGTGCATGTATTGGGGAATTGTTGATTTAACTGTTTAAAAATTTAAATAAAAAAGGATAACAGCTATATGACTAGTATTTTTATATGTTTACTCCAGATTTATTCTCATACTTTTATTTTATTTTTCTTGGTACATGTATAAAGTAATATACAGAATATATTTCACTAATTTGATTTTGGTGGTTGTCAACTTTATTGACAGAGCCATGGGTAAAATAATGAGAGAAATTCATTTTTTTTAATGGCGTGTGTGGAAATACTCTGTAAAGACTTGAATTCTTTGGTTTAATTTATTTGATATACATTTTGTTCTTAAACTTATTGAATAATGGAGATTGCCACTGGTTGGGTCTATTTTTAAATAGCACAGCTGAATTTAAAAGAAACATTTATTTAAAATACAATTTAGAATTGGTTACTTATATAAATATTTATTACATAATGTGTTGATGTGCAATAAGTTTTTTTTTTATTGTTTTAAATAATTGTAAGGAATTGTCATTTTTATCAAGCACCATAATTTTTACATATTTGTTTAACATTTAAAAAGAATTGTTATTGCCTGGATATCTCCCCTGAATTCCCATCTCATTGTATATATTGATTTAGTTAATTCCTGGATATCCAAATTAACTCTCCTTAATTTCCATCGCTTACATATTTATTTAGTTTATGGCTGGATATCCAAATTATCTCCCTTTAATTTCCATCTCATTGTACATATTTATTTAGTTTATGGCTGGATATCTAATTTATCTCCCCTAAATTTCCATCTCATTGTACATATTTATTTAGTTAATGCCTGGATATCCAAATTATCTCCCCTGAATTTCCATCTCACTGTTCTTATTTATTTAGTTTATGCCTGAATATCCTAATTATCTCCCTTTAATTTCCATCTCATTGTACATATTTATTTAGTTTATGGCTGGATATCCAAATTATCTCCCCTAAATTTCGATCTCATTGTACATGTACATATTTATTTAGTTAATACCTGGATATCCAAATGATCTCCCCTGAATTTCCATATCTGTTCCTATTTATTTAGTTTATGCCTGAATATCCTAAATACCTCCCTTCAAGTTTTAGTTTTATCTATTTATACATGGAAGTTTGGAAAATATTTTTGAATGTTATCAGGATATTCAGTTTGACACACTTAATCTGACATTTAAAGATTGATTTAAATTGAAATGTCTTAATTAGTTGCCACAAATTATTAAAAGGGGGTCGGATGGGAGGGGGGAAGTAAGGTATTTAAAGGAAGACCAACCATATTGTCAAGAGGATTATACTTATATCGACTCTATCTTAAATAAATCAAACGTTTTAAGAGTATCTATAATACAATTTCGTTTAAAACATAGACCTAAATAATCTGTAAAATTGAGTTGGAAATCTTTTCTCTTTTTACTGAAGTTGGCGACCGAAATATTTTATCTATATAATAAAGAACATCACTAGGCACTTGTTTGGATAGTTAGTACTACAATTTTAGACAACATTACACCTGGTATTTATTTGTCAATAGGAAAAACAAATAATGGCACATATTTCTGTTTCCAATTTATTAATGAATTAATCAAGAACAGGTAATCCTTTTAAAAGAACTTCAAACTATTGAAGAAATTTTTGTCATATCATGCCGTCGATTGGTTGTTATATTCATAGATTTGTTTTATCAATTTATTCTCGAAAAATCCATAATAATATTTCAAATTTTAATATATTTAAATCAATATCTAATAAACTGAAATATGGTATTTAGGTGTTGATACAAGTTATAGTGTGGTAGGTATTTACATGTATTATAAACTCAAGCTTGTTTTAAAAGATTGAAAGCAATTTATGTGTAAGGAAAAATAAAATAGAGTTTTGTGTGACCTTCCAATGCAAGGATCAATAAAACTGACCGTTATGATATAACTGAAATATTGTTGAAAAACCATCACCATAATAACCCCATTGAAATAGGGTCACATAAGTGGTCGCTAAATACAGGTTGAAATAATATGAAATACACTGTAAAGCCAGTGATATTAAAATCAAGCTTCGAGGTCACATACAAAATGTACATGTAATACAAGTTACTAAGTATTGTGTAATGGAGGTTGTAACTAATGCAGGTACTTGGTACTGCTACTTCATAATGGATCGGGGTATTCTGAGGACGGAGGCCAGTTAGGTGATCTTTAACTAACACAGTCATCACGATCAGCACCGGTCCTCCGGCCCAAGACCTGTAAAACTTTGTATTGGACCATTAGATTTTTCAGAAAAATAAGCTCAAGGATTTGATTCAGACCAGTAAATTAAAATTTTCATTTCAAGGACTGCTAACACAACACTATTTTCAATCTGAGGACTGAAGACAGTTGTTCAGTTTAGGTGATCTTTAACTAACACACCACAATTTTTCAAACGGGTTGTTCTCCTAAATACAGCAGCATACTTGATGTTAATTACAATCAATCAATCAATCGAAGCTGTCAATATATGATAGATTTCCTCCACTTTTAAACTAATGATGATCATCATACACAATCTTCAAAAAGTTACTTAAAATATCAATCTCCCTCAGGCATTAGTCGATTTTAACTATCTTGTTTAGGCAGTGATTTAGCTAGACACCGGTCTCAGGACCTTTGCCCACCTATTTTAACTATCTTGTTTAGGCAGTGATTTAGCTAGACACCGGTCTCAGGACCTTTGCCCACCTATTTTAACTATCTTGTTTAGGCAGTGATTTAGCTAGACACCGGTCTCAGGACCTTTGCCCACCTATTTCTCAAATTGTCCTGAAGAACTTTATAAAAATTAGTTTAATTATTAAAGAATGTCCTTAGGCCTAAGGGCCTAAAAAAAATTATGTGTTTCCGGTAACCCGACGACCCTATTTTTATGGCACCGACCCTAATTTTTTTTTTGGCAAAAAAAAAACCACCTACCTACCCAATTTTTTTTGGACCCGTTACCGGAAACACAGATTATTTTTTTTTGGCCTTAAGAAATTTTGATAAAACTTGCAGTTGTCCTGAAGATTTCAAAGTCTAGTTGAAACACTTGTTTAGGCCCTAATGGTTCACTTGCTCCCAAACACTGTTAAATTATTTCTCTTTCCAATCTAATGATTGGTGAGTGTACCTGATGAAGGTTATTCCAAAAACATATCACGCACATCTACACTAAATTAGATATCTACTTTTTTATTAAAATAACAAATTGAATTAATAATAATTAAAAGTTATTTCAATTTTATGAATGCAAAATAAAATGTATTTTATTGTGTAAATAGTTGATATGAAATTTGCCGAAATTGAAATTCTTCAGAAATTTTTCTTTTTTCATATGAAATTTGCCGAAAATTTTTCTTTTTTAATATTTCCCTGTTACTATCTATAGCCTTTGTATTTCACAAACTTCAGCTACAGATATAAGATATATAATGTTGATTTATGGCATTTAGTTACACAATGGGTATGATTGGACCACAGTTAGGGATCACATAAATATCGTTACCCATTATGTTGCCGGATGGCTTTTATGTCTCCATGAGTACGTATCAAGTTATGTATCAAAACTTTTTATTCAATTTTTAAATGACAAAATCGCATGACCACGATAAAATACCAGGGTTAAAAACGCTAAGGTATCATTTACACCCGGTTGACACCTATCTTAAAATTTGTCATTGTTCAATGTGACTAAGGATCTATTGTTCACGGTTTTTATTGTGGCTTTATCTTGTCATTATTGGACAAAAGATTGTGCTTTAAAAGCCATGACCAGTCTGACTGAGATATAGTCTTTGTACCACCATAAGTTTATTTGATACAGCTATTAATTAAAATGAGAGGTTTATATTAGCTTTGTGGTTTTTTTGTTGGTTTTTTTTTAAATATATGCATGTTTTTAGTCATTCTGAAGGTGTGTTTGACTTCACGTTCACATATATATGACAAAGCCCAGTAAAAATTAGTTTGTACTTGTAAGCAGTCCTCACGATGAATGCCGGTCCTCCAGCCCAAGACCATTAAAACTTTGTTCAGACCAGTACATTTTTCAGTTTTTATTGAGAACTATATAAATATAAATTCTTCAAGTATTTAATTCGGACCAGTAAATTCAAATTTTCATATCAAGGACTGGTTACTGTACCAAACGTCCAGTCAGGTAGATAATGTTATAGATTCCAAGTGAAAAATGTTCAGTAAGTTATACTTTGGTCAAACAAAGCTGCCTGGTTAGAATTTGAAAATAAAATGTAAATTGCTGTAAAAAAAATTTAACACAGATTTGTTTATATTCTATGAAATATCTACAGCAAACTTGTTTCAGATTTAATTAGCAAAAAAAGTAGGCATTTTGAAACTTCTAGGTGCCAGGAGAGGCAGGATTTTGCACCATTTACCACAGAGCTTTGCCCGTAAAGGCATCTTGCTTTGGACAAATGAATTTTGAAGAGGGCAACTTGATTAGAAATTGTATTTTCGTATGGACAACTCCTTTTAAAATCTTCTTTCAAATCCTGAACAGTCTATTAATCATGTCAGACCCTTAAATTGAAAACAGGTACAAAAAACATGTAGTTGGAAGAGATACCAGTTTTGTATTGGGTCTCCAAACGTCTCCCTTTTTTGTCTTTATACTTTGAAATCGTCATTTACAATAACATTATATATATAAACTAGGTAAAAGACCTAGACATTTATAGGACCCCCAAATTGGTTAAGTACTAAATGGCTGTCATAAATTGGAACTAAATCCACAATAAACCAACATGAAATATGACCACCATTAATTTTGGATCTGACCTATTGGTATTGTTTAGATTTGCTGAGTAAACAAGACAAGAGTAATAAAAATATACAGGTATAATACCTGTATACAGGTACAATGTACATGTAATGGTCATTAATTAACCTGTTACAATAATAAAGGTGTAGAGATATGATGATTATTGTTTTGATTGTACCTTTAGGTCTAAAGTAATAAACATGTCTTATTATTGCACACATTGATTGGGTTATGAGGGTACACAAAATGTCTGATAATGATGAATGGATGGTCAGTCTTCACGCTAAACCACTTGCCTGAAGCCCGGTACAAGTAAAACTGGATTTGGACAAATGAAAATTATTAAAGAATGTGTTTGAATAAATAGAAATTTTTGTTTTGGGCAAGTAGGTGAAAAAAATTAAGACAAAGACTGGTATATTGAATAAAATAAAAAATAAAAAAAATTAAGCCATATAGACTGATGGATGGTACAGTCCATGGAAGTCACTCCAGTGTTTTTTTCTTCATATACATTTGTACATGCATATACAATGTATATATATGTATGGTGAACCTAAGACATATTAGATTTATCTGTTCATGTTTTTGTGAACCTTGTTATATTAAATTTGTATATTTAGGGTTTACTTTTAAAAATTAAAATAGTGTTTTAGTTGAGAATGAGAAAAATAAATCTTTTTTATAAGGCAGGACTTAAACTAAAAATGTATCTTAAATGTGTGAATATACAGTCTAGGCTCGAAGTATTTTAACTTCTTTCCTTCACAATAGGAATGTTCGCCAATCTCATTAGTGATGTTATATTCACTAATTTGCATGTCATTAAACAAATAATTGGTTGGCAGTAAAACAATAAAGTAATTGACATGAAAGTAAGCAATTTTTAAACTCTTATAACTTTTTCATTTCCAAACCAATGTTTGTTCTGTTAATTGTTTTAGAGACTTAAGATAATTCGTATTTTTTCTGTCAGTTTACATTTTTTTATTTTGATATGATAAATTCATAATTCTAATATGAAATAATGCATTTTTACGCTTTAAAACTAAATAATACAAGATCGAATTTACAATCTTTTTATTCTGAATATTTTTATCAAACCTTCGATGGAATTAATTATTGCTATATAATTTTCATTTCTGAAAGAATTATTAAATTATCATAAATAACAAAATAATAATGACAATTTAAAGTTGAGCCTTCATTGAAAGACAATAGAAATTTTTGATTTCCTGCCAACCACACAGGTAAATTCTCAAGCCTGTGACATCACGCAAACATCCCTATATGAAATTATGTATTGTACTCAAAAGGAAATAAAACCTATATATATGTTTTGTTAATAATGATTTAAAAATAAATTCATATGTTATTTTAAACACTTCCTTTTAAGGCAGAAACAAATGTATACCAAAATTTTTATTATCAACTTAAACTTCATCTAAATGTTTTATGTTCAAAAGTGTAGATCCAGGGCTCATTTTATATTAGTACTGCTGATGCAGCTTTTGTTGAGCCTATAACATAAAAAAAAACTTCTTTTAAAAAAAAAATCAAATTGAATCAAATAGTGTTCTAGTACATTTTACCTTCAAAGATTTTTTTAGCTAAAGTCTAAAATTTAAAAACAGTGTCTAAATCTACATGTTACTGCCTATGGATCAAGAACTAAGTACATGTACATATGTAATATAAGACAGGTGTTTTTAATTGCAGGTAATATGCATGTTAAGTTTTGTTTGATCAGGGTGTGATGCACTTAAAATCTATGTTTTTTTTCAATCGGAAGTACTCAATTTCCCCATGGTTGAAATTAGGGTTAAAAGTTGTTTTGTCATATCATACACATACTTTGTCCTGTTTGTTCCGATAGTTCAGTCCTCGAAATAAAAATTTGAATTGACTGGTCAGAGTCATATTCTTGAATTTATTTTTATATAGTTCTAAATAAAAACTGAAAAATTTACTGGTCTGAGCAAAGTTTTACTGGTCTTGGGCCGGAGGTCAGGTGCTTGTCGTGAGGGCTGGTACAGATAATTAAATCCACCAACTTGCATGTAAAAAAAACAAATTGGGAGAGGGAGAGTTTATTGTAAATTTCAGAAGAATTTTGTTCTTTTTAATTAGAAGACAAGATATAAGATCACCATTTTATTTAATTTATGTTTATAACAAGGATTATAATTTTTGATAAATTTATTGAATTTACCAAAAATCATGACCTTTGTTCATTTTGTATTTTATGTACATTTGTATAAATTAAAAAAACCCAACAAAATAATGACTAGTAAGCATGTACATAAAAACGTAGATATCAAATTTATTGCTCACGACATGTTTCTGGAATAAACCTTCATCAGGTACGCCAAAAATGTACATGTTTTTCAAATAATAATTTTAATGTAAGAATTTCATACTTTAATAAAAATGTATTTATCAAAATTGGTTTGAAATTCTTTATCGTTTTCACAAAGCAACAAAAAAAAAAAATCAACGGAAAATTTCAAAATGGTTCACATGTCATTAATGCATTAAAGAGCGATTTTAATCCATGCAGCTTTAAATTTGAGTATTATTTAAAACTGCTCTGACAATGCAAGCGGTCAGCGTTTGGTCAGCGTAAAAACAAATTGTATTCAAACTTGAATGTGTCATGAAATTTCGTTTCTATACAAATAATACCCCTTATTGCTTGACCTGTTCTGGGTTTTAAATTTGTTTATTGCAATATAATAACTAAATCCCAAATGAAAATGTATCATTAAGGATGTACTGAATTTAGTCTTAAGTCCTTTGAAAAGAAATAAAATCCAGTCACCATTGTATTTCTTTGATGGCATAGAATGGAATTTAACCTCAAGGGGAGCCGCCATCATTCAGGACAGTTTAATAGAAGTGTATCAATTGTAATCGTTTTAATCATGAACAACGATGTCATTGATTACCTGATATTTTTACCTGTCGGTTGGTACCTGGGCAGGTGCGTCGACCTGGATTCCTATTGTTGCAATTCTAAATGAGTTAGTCTTGGTTTTAACTACCGGTATATTTTTTTGTACTTTATACTGTTAACCAATAAGTGAATATTTAAACAACTGTTGGATTATTAAAGGTGTACATTTTATTTTTATATAATTTTCAGATTTTTGTTGGTACAACATTTATGATATTTTGTTAAAGAATCAAAATATAAAATTTAATTAATTTTTATATAATTTTCAGATTTTTTTTTTGTGTGCAAAATTTATGATATATTTTTTTAAAGAATCAAAATATAGAATTTAATGAATTATTTGAAGAAGAAAACATGTGCTGTAAGGCGACATCACATTTGTATAATTATTACTGGGTATACACTAGTTTTGGATTTCGGAGACAGCAAGTTTGATTTTAAAAAAATATTTAGATAATTAAATGCATATTTTGAATTTTCTTTATTCATATCAATTTATTTTATTGAAAGGAACAAATCTGATAAAAAAATGTGGAGTAGACTAGACTAGAATAAATTTGAAAAGGAAAAAGATTACAAAGGAATTATACAAACAAGCAAAAATTAGGAGCAAGTCCAAAAAGAAAGAAACTAATTTGTTGTGACATAAATACATGTAATTATATGTATTTAGAATTTTACAAGATTTTATTGTTGTCTTATTTTTTTTTATAATTATATATATATTTTTTTTAATCAGATACACAAAATAAGGAATAGTCACAACATCATTATAAAACAATTTCATAAACATTCATGTCAGTGACTTGCAACAGGTCGGTGGTTCTGTCCAGTTCCTCCGGTTTCCGCCACCAATAAAACTGACCACCACGATATACATTTTTTAGCTGAAATATTGTTGAAACGAACAACAAGCAAACAACATAAACAAAGGGGAGATAATACTTAAATTCAAATAACTATTTACTATTATTCAGCTTTTTCAATATTTTTGCTTAACTCCTATACGAGGAGTGTCGTTGGGGTGTGTTTACTTTAGAATATACAGAAGTCTCTGTGAATACTGACCAGAGATTACAATTGTAAATCCATTCATTCAAATCAAAACTGATTATAACCTAGACTTTAAATCAATGTTGACATGATTGATATTATAGTAGGGGGTATGGCATAAAATGTGATTGTTGTTGTCTACACTGAGGCTTTATATCTTCTGTAGTAGGGTAGATAATGTTAGGACACAGAATATACAAATTGTATTAATGTATCAAATAAAACAGGCCAAGTTTTTTTTTCTCAATGGACTAAAAATTTGTACTTTTTTTTTAAGATTATCTGGTTGTTTTTTCATAAAAACATGGTCTTTGATTTTGTATTTAGGTCTTGATTATATGTTCCTTTTCTCTGGGACAATAAAGTCCCTTTTGAACTCCCACTACTCTGTTGTGTAAGTTTTGTTTTATGTACAATGATTTCTCTGGGGTACATTTTGCACTAAGGTCATTCTGGAGAACAATTTTGTTTTAAGAGGGTTTTTCTGTTACTGGAGTTATGTATTAAGGCTGTTCCAGGGTTAGATTGCCAATACTCTGAATCAAAACTTTCACACACTAAAATTTGTTTCTCTCAGACTCTGTCTGTCGTCCAAATCTTTTTTTTTTTCCCAAGTTTTGTGTGTGTTTGTAATTTTATCTGTTATCTGTTTTAGAACAGGTAAGGATATACAGGTATGTACTGTCACAAAGGTTGACTGACATGTGATCTGTACAACATATTATTGGCTAATTAGAAGGCAAAAACCCAAGTATTTTGATAGCAAACGTAAATATTTACAACAAAATGGTAAAATCATTAGTATATACAACTTGTGCAGTCAGAAATATGATTGGTATGGTGGTATATAGCTTTATTAAAGGAGAGAAAAGGTTAGAGAAAAAACATCATTAGTGAACGTTATCTAAAGTTATTTCTTCAACGATCATTATCTACTTAGTTATCATAAATCAAGTGCAAAAGAACTTGAAATACCTCTAAATCACAGCCTCTAAATCACATCCGTGTGCAATGTTTAGTGAGCTCCCCTCGAGTGTGCATGTGGTAAGATCATGGGTTTGAGCCCCAGTCATGTTAAAGAATATAAAATTGATATTTGTTGCTTATCCACTATTAGTTTGCAGACTTTAGGAGTAAAGCGAAAATACTTGTTGGTTCGGAATCAGAATAATGTGTCTGAATGGAGTGGCCTGTCTAACCATGGACTGTTGTTTCAGTGAGCTAGCATTTTAAAATTCTAATTACATGTAATTAACCGTGTTGGTCTAGTACAAAGAGGACATAATCATCAACCCATCAAAATGTAACTTTTTCTCGCCATTATATGCCTGAAAAATTGCTCACTTGGCATTAAGCAACAATCACTCGCTGACTTAATTCCTCGAAAATAAAATCAATTCAGCTCTTCTTTTTTTTTTTATTAGTCATTTAATGTTCTTAATGCAATGTTTTTGATGCAGTTAAAATTTGTTTGGATTACCTGTCCTTTCTTCAGTGCCATGTCCAAGCTTGGTTCCTGCACTACATTAGCTGAATTTCCTCACTAATTCAAACACAGACTCACGGCGAGGTGCACTTGATACAACATTATATGATACAGTTTGTCAGTGACTTTCGACAGGTCTGTGGTTTTCTCCGGTTACTCATGTTTCCTCCACCAACAAAACTGACTACCACGATATAACTGAAACATTGTTGAAAGTGGCATTCAATACCATAACCCTAACCCACCTCAAACTAAAACATCGGCATCGGTGGTGTAATGATAAACATGGGCTCTATAAAACACCAACTCAGAGGGTTGGTCTTGTACTAAGCGGACATCATCATCATTTCATCAAATGTAATTATTCTCACAGTGATATAGCTGAAAAATTGCTCATTTGGTGTTAAACAACAAACTCATGATCACTCAAACTCAAGTTGGCATGCTAAAATAATTTTCTCAAGTACTATTGTAAGAAGGCAATGATTTTTTTATAGACTGCAAAAAGGGCAAGAAATGGGATGTGTGTTTAGAGTTATCTTTTATCTGACAAAGTATTTTGAATCATAAATATTATTTAATTCAATATTTAAATTCACTGATTTCTTGTTATTTTTTAATTAATCGTTTGAGGGACTAAGTGTACAAGATAGGTCATTATAAATTGTCTAAAAATTAAAATATTATAAATGTAAAAAAAAAAAATTATATTGAAGCTGGAAATTCAATTTTGATATTTCCTTCTTAATTTATTCTAAATTTTATGAATATTTCTTTAGAACTATTGAAAAGGAATGAAAAAAGAAAAACCTATTATGTAATTCACAAGTAATTATTTATTCCACATAAATCGAAAGTAAAGTAAAAATTTCTAGTCACGGAGAGAAAATGCGATTTGAATTGTAAATAGTGTTGTAAACACTCTCATTACAATGCTTTTAATGTGGTTTTTTGTTAAGGTCTGTTCATACATGGACTCCTAGACTGTAATGATAGATTAAATCGAGTCAGATTCGTTTTTTTTTTATAATATTTTTATATCAGACTTTCTGATGAATAAAAATATGATGAGGTCCATTGATCAAAGTGTATGTATGAATATAAAATGAGCATGGAGTAGAATCTATAGAATTCACTGAATTTATTGCACCTATAATTACAAATTCATAAATATTTACCTCTTGAACTTAAAAATCCAAAATAAATCAGCACTTAAGAATGCTACATGTACATGTATATTACAAAACCTACATATACATATGATACATTATATTTGGAAAGTGTGTAAAAAATGGCATCATTTTTTTTTCTGGGTTGTCTTGAAGTCAGGCGGTTAAGGTTAGGATTTTGGTGTTTGATGCCAATTTCAACAATATTTCAGCTATATCATGGTGGTCTGTTTTATTGGTGGATGAAACCAGAGTATCTCAGTTTGGTTTTAAATCTACATCTCTTTTAATACCTCTACCATGGGGAGTACAACCTCTATCATCCTCTGTCATTTGGCTGCATTTCTACATCTGTGGAGGTACTATGTATCATCTTTATCTCAGTTTGTGGAGGTTTTTTTTCTGTCATGTTTCATTTTCTCCCTCAATTCTTCTATTGTATGTGACAGTTACACATGCCCATGTGTTTACAGGCTCATTGCATTATCTATTCTGATATATTCTGACATATAATTATTCAATCTGACAGTTGTAACATCTTCTCCTGTTTATAACACAATATTGTCTTTTGTACATACGTTTTTATCTACCTGGTATTCTCACATGTACATCTGCCTTGGGAATGAAGAATATTTGTAAAATGTTGTCTTTTCTGTTTTTTTACATTATGAGACAAAATTGAATTCTGATGTAAGGATCACAAGTAAGGATATGTACATTGCTTACATTTTAAGGGAGTTACATCATATGCACATGTATACATGTAATAGACATCTGGTTGCATTGTATGGACATGTATCTGCAAGTCAAACTTCTTTATGTAACCTTTCAAGGGAACATTGAAAAAAGATGGATTTAATGTAAAAAAAAAAAAACTTTTTGAAAAAAAGTAAAACAAAACCTTTAGAAATTCTGAAAAAAAAGTTTTTTCAGGAATAGTAAAAAAAATACAATGTATACTTTAGTAAGGAATTAGATCAGAATTTCTTTTAAGGAAATAATTAAGAAAAAAAGTAAGAAAGGACAGGACATGATGGTATCGGTCAACTTCAACCTTCAACAACACTCATAACCTAATCTGGGTGTGTTTTCTTGGAATTGTTTTTCACATCTGTTGTTAGTATGTACATATACATGTACTATAAAGTGACTATTGTTAAAAGTGGTCTTAGAAATCAAAGAAGAAATCTTCCAATAATCTTATATTTGTGTTCATCAATGATTCATGGCTATTTATACAAATAAATGTGTAGTAACAATTTACAGTGATGGTTTAGATGTTTTAGATATGGTGAATTCACCATTGGTTGGGGAAATTATTTCATAGACATCAAAAGAAAAAGATCTTCATGTATTGGCTATTTCTGGTTGGTTCACCTGAACCTGATTTTTTCTGAAACCAAGTGTACATATAATAGGTTCTAATTTTATATTGATTTGGCTTGGGTTTAGTTTTATTAAGCCACTAATTTTGGTCTTCTTTGTAATATATAGCAGTTCCCTTCATATATATATGAGACCACCCTTCTGCAATAAAAATGTAGTCCTATAAAAGGGTGGGACTTTCTTGAGGTTGACAGTTATGTAGAATTTAACTATTTCAATTCATTTGAAATCTGGCCTGATAAGAGAGGTAGCTTTAGATGGGAGCAGTCCTTGAAATGAAAATCTTGTGCTGGAGGACCAGTGCTCATTTGTGAGAACTGTGGGAGTGGCCTTATTAGAGAGGAACTATTGTATTAGCAACCATGACTAATTATTTGTTCAAAGTAATCAATTACCTTGTCTTGTAATATATTATATAACCTTCATAAATCTTCAAATATGCATCAGAATAACATAAAATTATCTTTGAGAAAAACAAACTGTCTGTAATTTGTTCTCAAGTTAACAAAAAAAAAATTGGCATTTACAATTTTTACCTGTCCTTACAAGTAGTAAATTGTACTGGTTGACAAATTTATTATTTAAAATGCTCCTATTATCAAATAAAGTTGTAAATAAATTTTTAAAGAATTTTATCCAACCTCTTGTTCTTTGTGATAAACTGAATTTTGTCCAATCAAACACACCCTTAAGGACCTGTTGTCTGTATTGAAGGGTAGATAATTATGGTACTTAAATAATATTTATGATGCTTTTATCTGAGAAACTTATTTAAAAGGTAAAATTGCATTAATATTTCGTCTGTATCATATTTCATGATTTACAGAAACTTTTAATTTGATTTTTATCAAAATTGTATGTTATAGACCTGTGAATTTATATTTTTTTACCCAAGTTTTATCTGTAGATTAATAGATTGTAGAAAAAAATGAAAAAAGGTGATAATGGGAATTTTACAGATTACGCAATTTAATTGCACCATTTGAGCTGTTGATCAGATTAAGAGCAATAAAATTGCATGGTGTAATTTCAATTTTTTTTTTTGCATATATGATTAAGTAAAATAAATAAAAATGGTTAGAGCCTTCAGTTTGTCTTTTCTTTCAAGAATGAATTGGTCCCATCATATTAATTATACTTAATTTGTCAATAATCGTGCAAAAAAACGTCAGGAAAAATGACAACGACTGGTACAAAAATTCCACGAAGGTTAATAGTTGGCGTATTCACTTTTTAATTAATGTCACCAGGTATATTTCTATTTCTATTATGTTTTTTTTTGTATCTGTTTATGAAGTTGTTATATCCGTGTTCATTCAATCGCTTTACATTTATATTTACGGAAGGTAGCAAGGTATAGTGGCTTTCAATAAAAACTTAATCATACTTCCCCGGATTGTAGTAATTATGACAATCCCACATTTGAGCTTTGTCATGACATAACTATGTTCGTCCAATAAACAAATTTGAAAAAAAGTTATTTAATGGGGAGATAACTCAAAAAGATATTATACAAATAGGAGAATGAACAATGAAGAGTCATTTAATACGTTAAGTAATAAACGATTAAACATTTTGAGATGACAAATGCCACTGTGGAGGAACACGTGACAACAGATAGCTGAACACCACAACCAAACTATGATAATAACGTATGTTATTTAAGAAAATGCGATTTTATTCTTATTAAATCTGAAGTTTTTATATTGAATTCTAACATGACCTCACTCTTTCCCTCTGTTAAAAAAAAACAGAATTATTTCTTCGTATTATCTCATTAGCACATGCGCCGATGAATGTGACCGATGTTTCCATTGGCAGCATAAATTGTGACCCGAATAATGCCGATAGAGGGCGCAGTATTATTCAAGTTACATAAATTGTGTGTGACATTTTCCGCAAGCGTATGTATAAATTACCGTCTTCCAATCAAAGTATACTACCGTATTTGTACTCTTAGACATATCAGAATCGAAATAAATCATGGAAGCCAGAATGTGTTTTGAGTTTTAACATGGATTGGCGGATATTAGTAAATTTTATCCCTCGCTTCTGGCTCGGGATAAAATACTAATATCCGCCAGTCCATGTTAAAACTCCCAACACATTCTGGCTTCCATGATTTATTTCTTAAATATACATCATTGTATAAGGGAGTATCACCATACCATTTAAACATCATCAGATATTACAGTTCCCCGAAACATTCATGCAACTAGTTTACTGACAAAAGTCTTTGAATGTTCTTACAAACTGTAAGACTTATTGGAATTTAGTTGATATTGTTATGTTCTACAGGTTATGCCCCATATGTTAATGTATGTTTCGATGTGAAATTGCTTGATTTTAGAAGAATTTTTACGCATTTTCTTAAATAATGTACGTTATTTCTATGGTTTCAATGTGGTATTCAGCTATCTTTAACGTATCATGTGTTCCTCCACAGTAAATGCTTGGGCCTGGAACACAAGTTTGTATGAAAGTAGTTGCGTAATAATTCCCATTAAAATCTTATAAAAAAAATAGCCAGTTGGTAGGAAAAATAAATGATCAGAGATCTGTATAAAAATTAATGACTAAGGTCTCAATTTATTAACGGTGAAATTTCTAATAAAAGTTATAGAAAAATGTGCATGCTGTTCAAATTCATTCTTAATGGCCGTGATGGTAGTTGGATTTACAACTACCTATGCAATCAGTGCCTATCACCACTGATGTTGTGTGTTCGAATCCCGCTCATGGCGGTAGTTGGTAGTTTTCTCCGGGTACTCTGGTTTCCTCCAGCAATAAAACTTACCGCCACAATATAACTGAAATATTGTTCAAAAACAATATTGTTAAACACCATCAAGCAAATAAACAATATGTAAAGTAAAAAGACCCCAAAACAACCTGCCTGTCAGATATTTGAAAGAAAAAGAAAAATCTACCTACTCTTGTCAAAAAATTTAAACCAGTTAGGCTTCAAACAAGAAGAAAATCAGCATTAAAAACTGTTCTAAAATGCCCATTAGTTAATAAACTGTAATAATAGTCTGATTAAAACCATAAAGTCACAGATGCTTCAGATGTGTTCAGACATTTTTTTCTATCTGACATAAAATTGACTTCAAAGTTTTCTAAGTTCAAAGCCAAACCACTCATTGTAACACATAAAATATAACTATATAAAAAGGATCTAATTTTAAATTTCACAACCGATTAACAAGTAGTTACAGCTTAAATATAAAATATATAAATATTTAAGTCAGATTAAAAAATATACCAAAACATAAATGGTTTACTGCTACAAAACAATGATTTGCATTTTATGTTATATTTTTTTGCCAAGATGAAATTATAGATCAAAAGTTTTGACAGCATGGAGATATTATTCCTCCATGGACTGAGTAATTGATCACAATTTTCTCTCAGAATTTGCTATCGAATAAGGGGCCAAATGTGTCCAACTCTTTGTTCATCTGGACAACCCAACACCCACCCCTTCCCCCCCCCAAAAAAAAAATCTTTTAAACCTGAATCTAAATGTACAGGGTTCAATTTTGGATGCCACATACCAGTAAATTGCGATCAGGTCTTTTGCTGTATGTATGTATGTATGTATGTATGTGTTGAACTGATCTTAATTTACACGCGACTACAAGTATCTTGTATTCATGGCAATCCCTCTTCCCTCCCTCACCCTCCCAGAAAAAACATAAATAGATATAAGATTTGTTTTGCCATAAGGTTATTGATCACATAATTGATACAATCTGGCAGACCATACATTACATGCACTGTGATTCAATGTATAGGTTATCTGACTACATACAATCATCTATTGATCTTGATCAACTCACCACAGTTTAGTTTCCCATTGGGTTTTTGATAATTAATCAAATTGAGCCAGTCTATTGATAGGGGTGTCAACTGTATAAATTAACAAATTAAAATCTTAATATGGCTAATTATACCTAACATGTATGCAAGAACATGGCAGAACATAATTATTGAGTTTGCAAGAATATGGTACATACCATAGATCATTATTATTGACTTTTCTAACCTATTTGTGGCAACTTTTATAAAAACAGGTGGCACAAGTACTACAGCCTGTCACCTTGTTTAAAACTATTCAATAATTCATATCTAGCACTTAATATTTTTTTTCAATATTATATTTCTGTTTGATTAAATTCGACCATATAGAAGTCTTCCTACACTGGTGAGGTGATTTGATTGAAACATATTTGTAGTAAGCAATAAATTGCTACAGTAGCTATATAGCCTCTCCCCTCTTTAAGAGGAGACCTCTCTTATCAGGGCAGAATTTAGATGCACTGAGATATTGAAATACAATTTACTACAAAATTGTCCTCCCCTCTCAAGAGAGGCCAAACCTCTGATATGATCATGTGCATGCTTTTATTGCAGAAAGTATAGCCTTTTAAGAAGTGGAATACTGACTTGTATGTAGTATCGTGTACAAAACTTAAGAATTAAAAAAGAAAATGGTTGTACCCAAATGCAAATACTTTATAATATCGTGCACCTTAAGCTTCGGTTGGTACCCAAATAAAAATACATTATAATATTGTGCAGCTTAAGCTACAATTTGTTTACTGACAAGAATATAATTGGAAATTGATTTGAATCTGCAGCAAAAACTAATTAGGCAAGACCCAGACAAACATAAGTTTCAGACAGAGATTAATAGAGCCATGAACAAAATAGGACTCATCAATCATTTTAAATTATTTGATGCCTCTCACCAGAGAATATTAAAGAAGAAGATATGTATCAACATCTTGGAAACACAGTTTTTTTTGGCATATCTGTCAGAAAGATGTATTTACTGAGCAGATGGGGAAAACAATGATTTTTAAGTCGAGACTGAAATAAATAAATCATCCTACGTTTGGGAGACGAGATATTTTCATTTTAAGCAAATTGAAATTGAAATATATTATAATATCTTGTTTGCAATGGCTGAGGTCCATGTAGGATAAAATGTTCATAAATCTCAAACAAAAATGGTGAATCCCAAGGACAAGTCTAGAACAAGTGACCAGTCTAGGACAAGTGACGTGTCTCAAGGACTCGCTTAGACGATTTGCAAGTATCTCTACAATGCAAAAAGTTTCCAATAAAAACTAGATATCTAATTTAGTGTACACAACCCGTTTCTGGAATAACCTTCATCAGGTATGCTCAATGCCAAACTATTAGAAAGCTGAATAAAAAACAGGGAATATAATTATGTTATTTTCCCTAGCTAGGCTGATGTAATTTGAAATATACATTTGTAAATAAAAAATATTACATCTTGTTGTTATTGAATTGTACTCAGAAAAACCTCTTTTGAAAATTCTGACATCATATAAGAATTAATGCAGCTATTTTGTCAGTAAATTCAACATTTTTTGTGAAGTTTTCCAATATAATTACTAGAATCTATTTTGTCTGGTGTTGTAAACCCTTAATTCTTTTAACATGCTAAGTTAATTTCCTTCTTACATAATCGTAGAAATATAAGACACGGGGTATGTATGTTCAGTTGAGTTAATTTTCATTCTTTCTTGTAGAAATGTCTTTGATTGCAATTCCATCAAATTTCTAGCTAATTGTGAGAATTTTACATTAGCTTCACAGTCATATTTGACGGCTTTTATCTAATATCCTGTTTTATAATAAACAGCATGTTTTGTGATTTTTTGCATACAGCTAAAATGGTACATTTTATATATGCACATGTACTGCTATACAAAATTGATATAGTATTTATTTCTTTGAACCATTTCATTCTGAAAGACAACTAGAAATAATTGCAGCTGGACATTTAAAGCAACATAACAACATTTTTTTTACCGATCAACATTTTTTTACGATCAACATTTTTTTACGGAAATATGATTATTGTGTAGAGCTTCATGAAAGGAAAAAAGAAATTAACGAACAATCAGACATTTTTCTCTAATACATATATGCAAGTCAGAAATGGCAATTTGCTCCCATAACTTTGAAAATCAAATCTCCTTCCTGTGTCCTGTAGGGCCTTGGGATGATTGCCTTACCTCGCTTGGTTAGCAAGGGAGATAACACACAACTATTTTTCATTTGATTTAACAAAAATACTTTTAAACATTGCTTGTGTTTGTATTTTTTAAATAATCCAATAATGATGGTCTGTATATAAATTTGTTTTAGAGATACCTTGTATATATGTTAGAGGATTTTCATTAGTTAAACATTTTCTGACATGTTTTTTAAACAAAAGGATTAATGCTGTAAACTACCAAAATATTGTGTTAAGGTTCCTTCAATGACGAATGAAATGCTAGGGTGTCAATGTTAAATTGATCTTCTCTCACCTTGATACAGTAAAATCTGTCTAAACAGAAACTCATTGGTTCTAACTGTTGTGTTCAGAATAGACAGGTGTTCTGTTTATACAGGTTAAATGAACAAAGATTTCTTGCATTGGGATTTTATTTAAAGATTGGTTTATACAGGATTCTGGTTTATTCAGGGTTCAGTTAACACAGGTTTATTGACATGCTGTTGCTTTACCCCCAAAATATTAGCATGCAACTTTCATGCTGAAGATAACATTTTTAGCAAAAATGAAATCCTGTACATACAGATTTTGTGGGTAATATTCTTATTGTATATTTAAATGGATCTGAGGAGTTTTACACCTTAACTTTTAGGTTCACTCTGTTGGACAAATCAAAACAAAATTAGAGTAACATCTTCCTACTGTCATAAAGAAAAATCGTGGCAGTATATATTATACTACAGCTGATTTTGTCTATTCTGTTTACGTACCTTTGGTTTACCTGCTCTTAATGACTATTAAATATAAATTATTTGACCGCTAAAGTTGTGAGTTAAAATCCCGTTGATGGTGAGTTGTACTCGATGCAACATTATGTGATAAAGTTTGTCAGTGACTTCAGTGACTTGCGACAGGTCAGTAGTTTTTTTCCGGGTACTGCAGTTTCCACCATAAATAAACCTGACGACCACGCTATAGGTGAAATATTGTTGAAAAAGGCACATTAAACACCATAAACCTAAACCAGACCTAAGCCAGTCTTTTGACACTGAACATTTCAGATGAAATTTATTCCAGAAATTTGTTGTGCATACTAAACTAGATATAGATCTACATTGTTTTTGAATGGGTCTAACCAATGACAGTTACTATGTTTGTGATAGGCAGGGAATTTTTGTAACAGTTACTAATGTTTATGATAGGCAGGGAATTTTTGTAACAGTTACTAATGTTTATGATAGCCAGGGAATTTTTGTAACAGTTACTGATGTTTATGATAGGCAGTGAATTTTTGTAACTTAAAAAATAAAGATATTTTCTCATTTAAAATCAAATTATATACAATGTAATTGTTGTGAAAATAAAATTACATGATACATAATTGTATGTGTGAAATGTCATGATCAATATCTTGAAATGTAATATTTGTCAACTGCTGTTAAACACTTTGAAGCCAGGATTAGAAAAATGTTGAGTCATAAATCTGGATTAACACAAATCTGTTGAATAACAATGATCAAAAAGGTACTTAATCAACACTTTCTATCATTAAGATTGTAGTGACCAACTCTTATATGATAGAATTGTCTAAGTCATTCAACCGTGGAAATTAGATTAATGTTACCCTACCAGAGTTATGTAACTTGTCTCACTTTGTTCCAACACCACTGAATCTTATTTTTATAGATATAAACCATATACAGTCAAAACATACGGTTACCTCTATTAAGCTGTCACCTGTGTTAAAAGGTCACCCTTTTCTTTTCCTATCACAGAAAATTTTATATGAATTTAACCTCATTTAAGAGGTGACCTCTTAATACAGGTCTGACTGTATTGTTATTATAATTACAGTAAAACCTCGTTATGATGCCCCTCGTTTCTTTTGCCACGTCGTTTACCGCCATAAATTTTGTGTGTCCCCTTTTCTAATTTCCCCATTGATTCTATAATGCATTTCCCTCGACCTATCGCCAAACCCCTTTATAATGCCAAAATCTGGCTTGACAAATTGTGGAGATATAACGAGGATTTACTATACAAATTTCCTAAATGTCAGAAGTTGGAGTACAGGAAACCATAAAAAAAAGTTGTTGAATTACACAAGTGTGGATCTCAACCTTTTTTCTGAAAAATGTTTACACGTAAAAGGGGGCAATTATTAGCTAAATGTTGGTCTGGAACCCCCATCTACCCACCTCATTTCGGAAAGTCTAAAAGCTTGAATTTATAATCATGGTCTTTGTACAATATACATTACATGTACATGTATATTATCTAAAATTTCTATAGACTTTTGGCATCAAAGCCTTTCTTGTTGAACATAATATTTTAGGTACCATGGATTAAATAGTTATAGTATGATCTGGTGGATGTGTTTAAATGCATGAGTTTCACTTGAATATACATATTATAATGAGATTAATTTGTACCTAAGCCATTTACACGTATTCTTTTTAGTTCAAATAAGATTAAATCATTTTGAATTTAATATTGCAGCATTTTTCTCTTGTGAATTGCAAATCTTTCACAGGATTTGAAATTAATAAGATTTTCTAAATTTCTATAAATATTCAAGATGTAACTTGAAAAAGAATTTGTTATGTTTTTGTACTTAAATGTGCAGTCGCAGATTTTAATCACATTTTGTAAACATTTATAAAATGTAATGTAACATAATCTTGTGTAATATTCATGTTTTTCTCCTTATTTTTTTACGTGGTTTTATAAACATAAGCTGTATAAAACTTTGTAGTACTGCAAATTAACTTCTTGAACAAACATTAAAGAGGTGATTCAGCAAAGTATCTGTTATGTGTAGTAAGTCTGTAGTGATCAATAATAGTATAGAGGGTTTAAATCTCACTAGAGATATATAGAATTCTGAAGTAGTAAAAACATTAATGCAATTGCAAGCATTTAAGACTCAGGTGCTGATTCAGATTTTGTAGATTGATTGATCGGTGTTTAGCACTAACTTTAGTGATGATTGATTGCTTGATGTTTAACACCAACTTAGCAGTATTTCAGCTATATCGTGGTGTCAAGATTTTGTGAAAACTAAACGGTACGTTTAATGCTTTTAATTGCCAGATCTTCATCTTCTATCACATATAAATAATACTTTTAAGGAGGGAGAGGAGTCAGTATTTCCATTAACATCATGTGGCATTCTGTGGGTATTGCTACATACTTTTGTTTTATTCCTAGCAGTATTTATGAGAGGAGGAGACCCCCACACAAACACCTGTATACCACTGGCTTTTAAACAGCAAATTAATAGATGTTCCTTCCAAAAATGAAATGCATGCCACTATATAGCTGAAATATGGCTAAAATTGGCATTAAACACCAATCAGTCAATCAATTAATGAAATGTAGTTTTAGATTTAATTTGGAGATATTTTGTTTAATTTTAATTCTTTAGTGACTGTAATTTTTGGACATATTTATTGCAGGTTGCCGTGACAGTTCAGGATTTGAATGACACACCTCCAAAGTTTAGTAGAAATCTGTACACAGAATCTATATCCGAGGGAATACCTACGGGTACAAAAGTAGCTACAGTTACTGTTACTGATGAGGACACTACAGGACAACTCAACCTCATCATCAAAACTGGCAGTGACGGAATATTTACTATAAATAGCCAAGGTAAAATTACTGTAAAATATTTTGTTTACAATTTTAATTAAGAAAATGACTATAAAAACTACATATAATTAAGAGTTTTATGACTTAGAAATTTGGGATGACTCCTGGTACTATGCAGTCCTCACGATGAGAACTGGTCCTCCGGACCAAGACCAGTAAAACTTTGTTTGGACCTGTAAATTTTTCAGCATTTATTTAGAACTATACATTTATATAAAAATAAATTCAAGAATATGATTTGGACCAGTAAATTGAAATTTCGATTATGAGGACTGCTGACTATATGTATAACTTGATAAAAATATTTAAAAAAAAGGAGAAAATATCTAGGTACATGTATGGATGGATACTGGGTTAGTTTGGCTTCTTCCATCATAGACAAATTGCTCCAATATACAATAAGGAAGAATATAAAAATTGTTGTAGGAACTTTAAGCAAAATATTAGTTCCATTAAAGTGCAAAATTATTGCAAAGAAAACTTTTAAAAAGAGTTTGTGTGCATACAAGTACAGTCAACCCTGTATTAAGAGGTTACCTTTCGGACAAAGAAAAAGTGGTCTTTTAAGACAGGTGACCTCTTAAAAGAGGTTCAATTCACATGAAATCTTCTATGTCAGGACAAAAAAAAGTGACCTTTTAATACAGGTGACTGCTTAATAGAGGTAACTGCATGGGAAGGTTTGACTGTATATAATCAATAAACTGCTATTGTGCTACAGACTAAGATCGTGATACTACTGCTAACAATTGGAAATTTAGTTGTAGAAAATATCTGAAATGAAAATTAGATGAATACTCATGCATGATTTTAACCCATTAAGGTTGTAATTCAGGAATAAATAATAAACCATTGAGTTGGGTAAACTCTAGGAGTGTGTATTAAATGTCTTTAGAAACCATTTCAAGTTTACAAATTGTTGGTAGTGCAATGGGATTAAAGGTATCAAATGTTTGTGTTCATTAATGTTTATCTGTTGTAATTTGAAGAAGTCATTGAAATTTTTACATCTACTGCTAAAATGTATCTTTTCAGGAGAAATATCAATATTATCCCAATTAAATAGAGAAAACAAAGCAAAACATACTCTGACTGTTGAGGCTTCAGATGGGGTACAGACATCGAGTACGAGAGTTATCATCACTGTCACTGACGTCAACGACAGTCCGCCAGTGTTTGACAAATTGCTATATACCTTTGACGTTCCGGAGGACACTGCTGTGGGAACCACCTTAGGCAGAGTAGAGGCAGTAGATGAAGATGAAGGGGTCAATGGAAAGGTTTTTTACACGATCTTATCGACGTGGGGATCTGATTTGTTTACGTTGGATCTCAATAAGGGAACCTTTACATTACGTGGAAACCTGGACTTTGAACAGGTAATGCAGTTTATGATACGGTAATGACTAGGAAAAACTCCTATTGATAACAAAATAACTTGGAATGGTACTCCCAGGGCTATCAAATATTACTATTAATGGTAAAATTGCATAGTATAGTCAGTAACTCCTTGGGCTAGAAATTAACTTTTTTTTTACTACATATAAGCATTTTTTACTACATATAAGCATTTGCAAGTTTAAAAACAAATCAACTAGCAAATAAACTGAGCTGACTTACAGGTAAGCAACCAAACACAAAATGTATGTTTCATGATTTAATAAATATGAGTTTTATTGAATTAAGTCATAAAAACTTATATTTAAGGAGTTGTACTTCTCAGATCAATATAGAAACTCTAATCTGATTCTTAATTAAAACATAATCTTTTTACAACTAGCAAAACTATGTGTATCAAAGATTGCTTTTAATTACATGTACCAGTAGATAAAAATATTATAATCTTATTTCCGTTTGATTTGCATATTGCCCGTGGATCTTTACAGAGTTATTTTTACATGGAATTCTTAATGTTAATTAGGAACAATAATTATTAGTGTGTATTAATGTGATTAGGTTGACATTTTCACCTGTCCTCAGGTATTTTGTCTTCCTGTGACAACCCACAACTGACAGATAATTATGTTCTTTTGATAGACAGCTGGAAACTAATACCTTTTTGTGTACTGACACAGATTTAAACCTATGAATAAATTGATCAACTACTGGTTAAATTTCTTGTTGCGCTTCAGGCAAAAAAAAGACTGTATTGTCTTAATATACTGAAATAAAATATTTTGTGTTAAATGGGGATATATAAGTTTATTAAAA
The DNA here is from genome assembly GCA_002080005.1 of Gigantidas platifrons. Taxonomy (NCBI): domain Eukaryota; kingdom Metazoa; phylum Mollusca; class Bivalvia; order Mytilida; family Modiolidae; genus Gigantidas; species Gigantidas platifrons. Next base: position 240,724 of record MJUT01011691.1, read on the forward strand.
CCTATGAATAAATTGATCAACTACTGGTTAAATTTCTTGTTGTGCTTCAGGGCCTCGTTTCACAAAAGGTCGTAAATCGTAAACTTGGTCGTACGACTGTCTTTACGATTTATGACCGTTTCACAAAACTTACCGACTTCCGATATACGACATTTTTCGTCGCAAATTACCGACTGGGTCGGAGCAGTCGGAAATCGTAAATCGTTAAATACAAACGTTGAATGTACATCATTACAATGAGGAATCATGCTATTCCATCACTTACAGGTTAACAACTTATAAATATCATACCCATTTTTCTTTTGTGTTTATGTTGTTGCTAAAAAGAAACTGTATTGGTTATAAGAATCTTTCTAAATAAACAACAAAATTTTGCTTATAAAATCTACCTCCTTTTCTCTTTATTGAAAGGAAATCTATCCAGATAAAAAAAAACGGAACCGCCACGATATATAACTGAAATATTGTTTTAAACAACATTAAACAAACAAACAAGCATAAAAACGGTGGAAATGTGTGCTTTATATAACGTAATTATGAAATATTATACAAGGAAAATCTCAGTGACACGATACTTTTTGGCACGCATGCAACTACATGCATGTAGACTGACCAAGAAAACAAACGAACTGAATTCGTGTTATACAATGTTCAATTTTCAATTTCTTGACAGTATTTGACATCAAAATTACAAAAAGTCCAAGAATTCCAAATTTAAAGCCGAAAGTCGATATATTATCAAATTTTAACGGGGTGTTCCATTAGTTTAAGTTGGAAGTATTTATAGACGTTATATTCATGGAAAATACTGAGATGTGAAATAAATGTCCACGAGAAAACAATCTACTGTAATGTATCGTGGTTACTCACGGGTGTACGTGACAGACGAGTATTTTGAAAATGGGGGATGGGGCACAACATATATTTTACCTCCAAATATAGGGGACAACAACGTATTTTTGTTATCTCAAAAGTTTGGGGGCAACCGCCCCCAGTTCTTGCTGCATAGGAATAGTACCTGTCAAGTATATTCGTCTCAACTAGAAGTTACATAAAGCCAATAACTACATGTATTCACTAAGTATTAAAATTGGCTCTGCATTATGACCCAATATGGTGGTTTCAATTTTTGAAACCTATTGATATAGGGGGAAAAATGCCTATATGCTATAGCTTTAGCTATTCTGTTGAAGTCAACGTTGTGCCATATATCAAAAACCTGTAATCAATTTTATTCAAAGAGTCATGTAAATTATAAACTGGTGCTAAATACATGCATCCGTAGAAATGTACATGTACATTTGTATACTTAAACATTTGAAAAGTTTCATTTGAATTCGCTATAAAATGTCTTTCTTAGATAAATCATAACTAAATCTGACCCAAGTTATGATATTATAAGGTTAAATATATGATGCCTGATGTGGGGCAAATGCTTCAAAAAAAGTGTGCGGACTAGAATTTTGTAAAAATCACCAATGACAGTCATTGGGAAATATTTTGTATCATCACTTTATTATTGTTGACTTCTCTGTCATCAGCCTTATCAAAGTGGATATTTTCTCCTTATTCCACCACGGAGCTTTTCCTGAAAAAGCAGTCTCCATTTTAAAATTGTCGTCTTCTACTTTCTTAGGGTGTCGCGTGATTTGTATCCACAAAGACCAATAAAATAACACTATATTTAATCACAGTCGCTTGAATTTCAATGATTTAAATATATATACTGTATTTTTTTTTACTCTTTTTTTTATTTAAATCATTGAAATTCAAGCGACTGTTATTTAATATTTTGTATATACATACATGTAAACCAATAAAATAACTATATTTAATATTTAATATTTTGTTTGAACGAATATATAGGGTATAAATTGATAGATTTTCGTACCTCCAAGTCAAGTCAAGTCAAGTAAATTTTAAAAGCTTTTAAAAATTTCTTTTTTTTAACAACTTACAATTTCAAACGAAACTAATTTTTATGCTTTTGTAGGTTCAGTTATATACATTGAAAATAAAGGCTGAAGATAGAGGGAGCCCTACATTGTCGTCAACAGTAACTGTTTACATGAATATCAAGGACACCAATGACAATGAACCTGCATTTGATCCACAGTCCTACAGTGTTGGGATCAATGAAGATGTTGCTATAGGAACCAGTGTTGCCATGGTTTCAGCTACAGACACTGATTCTGGTAGGTTTTCTTCTTATTGTATTAAAAAATCAAATAAACAGCAATTTAACTTCAAATAAGTTAACTATGATACCACAAGATAAAACCAAAATTGATGAATAAATGATAATAACCAGAAAATACCTATGGCATGGATGTTTTTTAAGGTAATTATTGGTGTTTATCATCACTTTCATTATTTTTTCAGAGGAGGGGGGAGGGGTGGGGGTTGCATATAATAAAATATGGTTTTCCAAGTTTGTATGTCCATCTGTGTGTCAAACATTTGACTTTGTCTCATTAACTTATTCCCCTTAAGAAAAGCATTTGAAATTTATACAAAAGGCCAGGAACCATAGTAGGAAGACCCAAGTTTGATTTCAGACTTTACACCATTTTTTCAATTTTAGAGTTACGGCCCTGCTACCTTTAGCTTGAAGCATGGCATCTGTGTGCTATGGACACATTTTTCCTTTTTTGGGGGAAGGGGAGGGTAAGTAGTTATGCAGAATATCTCAATAAAGAAATATTACCCAGATGAGTAAATTGAAGGCAACTGCTCACCAGGTGAGGGATTAAAGGCTCCATAGAGCCTCTTGTTTCTCGTAAAATTACATGTCATATAAATGTAAGATTTTGATTTAAATCCCATTTTCTTAAAAACTTAAAACTTGCTATTATTATCAACAAAGAATGATCGAAATAATTTTCTTTCTTTATTTTGATAACCATGTGTCACAAACTTAATCTGTAATTGAATTGGGTATCTTGTGTTAAGGGAGGGTCAGTAGAGGGGAATCTTAAAGAATTTTTTTTATTTTTGCAAAGTTTTTAAACTTGTCTTACAAATAAATTATGAGGGTGCTTTTAAAATACAAAGTACATTTAAATTGAATTTTCATTAAAATTCTGTAATATGAAGTTATTTTTCACAAACAATTAGAATATTAATTGTCTGTCTGTACTTTTAGGCCCTATTACCCTCACAATGAAGAGAATATAATAGGTTTTTTTTTAAAGCTCTAGATCTAAAAAATTGTATAGATTTACAAATTATTTTTGGAAGAACCTCGCAATATTTGAAATATAAAAGATATATTGAATTTACCTTTTATATTTTTGGAAATCGTAATCGAAAAACCTGACAAAGAGATTTCTTTATTCAAGAAATTCGGCAAACTTCATTGTAAGGTCAGGCAGGACTACCCCCTTTTAAAAATAAAACTTATTATTAAAATCCAACAATCATAAGAGATGACTAAATACAGAGGTGTTTTTCTTCCGTCCTGTATGTAACTTGATTCAATCTTATGGAACCAATATCAAATTTATGGTCTGATGGTGTCTGTACAGTACGTCAGCACCTTTGTTAAAATCTGCATTTGAGATGTCAGTTGTATCATGTATATCAGCTACCGGGGTATATAACAATGCACCTTTCAACACGTTTGAATTTTTTAAATTTCTTTTTCTTAAAAATGAATCTTCTAAGTTTATTTCTATCATCGCAATCAGTATAATTTTTCAATTGTTAAAATCGTACATAAACAAAAGTTGCGTGTTTTTGCAAATTCCTGTGTATTATATACGAAAACCTGAACCAATAGAGTCACGCTCGTTTATTGTGATGTTAATGTATTATTAACTCTTAATGATAATTGTTTCTTATCAAAATTCTAAATCATTGTTTGTTACTGTATTGCGTTTATTCATAATTTAAAAACCCTCCGACGCAATCAAATACTACCCACAAAAAAGATAAAATATTGACTCATTTTGAATAATCTTTTCTTTTATGTATGAATTCTTTAGTACCTTTTATGTATGAATTCTTTAGTACGTTTTTTTGGTTTTTGTGTTTATACGTATACAGTGTATAATAGTTAAAGGAAAAAAGGAATCTTTGAATTTAGGATCAATATATTGACAAAGCATTGTTTTAGGACATTAATATTTTTGTCAAAAAATGGCAACAAATTCACAAAATTAGCAAAAGTACCATGTATGAACCATAAACTTGCCTTTTTCTTTAAAAAAAAAACAAGTTTAATGCTCTGAAAAATATTATAAAATTGTTCATTCTATGAATTAATAACATTATTAAGTTAGCAGATAATAAAACTGCCCCCCCCCCCCATATTATAAGGCCACTCCCACCAAAGTTTACTCCTCCTATTATCAGGCCAGATATTAGATGCACTAATTATAGTATATTACTACTAAAGTACACCCCTTAAGAGAGGCCACCACTTTTATAAGGCCACTTTTCAGTTGTAGAAGGCCTAGGGTGGCCTTATATATTGTAACACTGAAAGTAATGGTACTTAAAATATCAACAAAAGAAACCAATAACATGGATGGGGGAGAACTGGTAGTGGTTGATTTGATTTGATTTTTGGTGTTTAATGCCACTTTCAGCTATATCATGGCGACCAGTTTTAGTGGTGGCAGAAGCCGGAGTATCCGGAGAGAACCACTGGATAGTGGTTGAAGAGGTAGAATTGATTTGTTGAAAAAGTGAAACTTATTTATTCTAGACCACACAATAAAATATATAGAAGTCAAAATTAAGTTTTATATTTTAGTTTTTTGCATTAAATTTACTGCTATAATTTCTTGCATATCTGCTTAAATTTCAGATTATTATATTTTTTTGAACTATAACATGAAAAAAGCTGAAATTTGAATGTATTGATGTTTTATTTATTACACAAAAAACTTATTTTGCAACCAGATTTTGCACTTTTTAACCGTCAAATTTTGTCCTGGACAGACAATAAACAGTTTATCATCTCTATAATCAGCTTTAGTACACCTTTTATTAAAGAAACATAATCTCTTGGTTATACAAGAGCTAATTGTTTACAAAATTTGAATGAAAGGATTTTTTTTTTACAACAAATAAATTACCGTAAATAAGCAAAAGAAAAAGCTTGAACTCAGGGCTACCTTACTGTGAAAGAAATATTGGATAAATTTGTTGTTCACTAGGCTCTGACCTTACTACTACAGTCAAGGTTGCCTATGCGACTACCTCTATTAAGCAGTCACCTGCATTATGAGGTGACATTTGTATTGTCCTGTCAAAAATAATTTCATATGAATTGAACCCCTTTTAACAAGTCACCTGTCTTATAAGGCCATTTTTTCTTTGTTCAAAGTTGACCTCTTAATACAAATTTGACTGATTTACAATATATATGAAAACACATTAAAAATTGTAATTTGCAGTCCTCTTTCTTGGCTGCCAAGAACGCAACATAAGCTCAAAAAATAAAATTATTTGATTCAATAATTTGACCATTTAAGGTAAAATATTTGACCTAAGAAGACATATTGATATCTTATTACAAGTTAGCCATTTAAATGGACAAACAAATGTCTTCATTTTGTCCATTTCTCTTAGTATCTTTGTTATGCTCTATTTGAAATTATTTATTTTTCATAATTTATATTTGATTACTATATAAAATAGTTTTTACCTGATTAAATCCTAATCCCCGATAATTGGAATTTTTTGAGGGCTCGTTCTTTGGGGAAAGATATTTAAAAAATGTTGAATGATTTTACAAACAGCGGAAGAATGTGTGTTTTTAATCCGCCATTGTTTAATTACATAATGATAGACTTAAGTGGATATTTGAAAAATACACGTTGCTTTGGATACCTACTGAGCATATTTTGTCAAGCTATTATATTTAATATAAGGTTATTTTTAAACTAAATAAAAACATCCGTCTCAGCTATTCATATGTTCAATAAATAATCACTTTCATGAAAAATGTTTTCATTTAAGATTTTGTTTAAATCGAAATTATATTACACTTTAATTTACATTTTTTTTTTTCAAACAAATTATTAAAAACTTTTCATTAAGCCCATTTGTTACAGTTATTATTGAGAAAGGTTCAAATAAATTGGTCTGGGTCTAAAGGTTAATTAATGCATCATTTTGTAAAAGTTTGACACATAGATGGAGAAATACCTATATCTTTAAAAAAGTAATTAACATTAAATATTTGTCTTTTTGATCTTACATGATGGCAGGATGTAAAACATATAAAGACAGGATTTTGATAGACATAAAAACTAGATAATAATATATATATTATGACAGATTTCTTACAGTGAGGAGAACAATTGAGGAAACAAATCCTATTGGTTTGTTTTTAGACTCCCAGTGTTCAAAGTTGAAGGCTTGTTTTAAACAGTTGTTGATTCATATGCCATTTTATGCATTTTTTTTAGATAAATGTATCCGTGCAGTCTACACGTTTATAAAAAAAAATTCCTAAATTATTCACAATTGTTGTAAAAAATTGTATGTAAATTGAAAAATCTTATTTCAAATTAAGATCAAGATTAGAACATGATGTATTCCTAGATTACCAAGTGGTAAAGGTCATCAACTTCTGTCGCAAGACTAACACCACCAGTGTGGGTTCTTGCCCCCAATCAATACCCAACTCAAGGGTTAAGGATTTGTAGATACCTACCCAAGGTCCTGGGGTTCACCATAATTATGTGTTCTGGTTTTTCTACCATGTAATAAGCATGGTAGCTATGATATACCTTGAAATTTTCTGAAAGTTGCAACACACAAATACCAATACCGTATTTAGGGTACTATAATGCGCATTGGTGCATAATGCGCACCCCCTCTTGGCCTTGAAAATCTCCAGAAAAAAACTTGTTCGTGTCTATAATGCGCATGGACTTTTGAAAAAAAATCGTGGTCGGAAATGTAAGAATTAAATGTCAATCGTATATATTTTTGATAGCTTTGAGCTTGTCTCTTCTTCTGAGTGAATATTAGAACTATTTATATTCTTTAAACTTGAAAATACGAAACGGACGACTTTAAAAAAAAAACCGGAAAAAAAATGGCCGACATGTAATTTTCCGGTCTGAAAAAGAGTGAAACACATTGTTCTTGTCTATAATGCGCATCCCTCCTACAAAATAAATAATCTGGGTAAAATCCTGCGCATTATACACCATTAAATACGGTAACCTTGTTATATCCTTTAGTTTTCCTACTCTCAAAACTTAAGACAAGTTTTATTGATAAAATAGCACTGATAATTATTATCACATATGCTTGACACACTTGACATTTTTGAGTGCTCAGCTGCAGGTATCAGGTATCTCAAACTGCACTTTTATCTAATTTAGTACAGACAATATCTGATTGTTATCAGACAGTTACAGATGGAGCTTGTCATATTTTTGACAGAATATTTGGTTTTTGCTGGAATAAACATACCTCCCAACGATCTAGACAGTACAGTATTGATAATCTCTCTTTCAGTAGGCAAGTCTAACACACCCATCATATGAAAAGGATAAACATCTGAACATTATACATATAGTTATGCCACACAGATGTCATTTGTCACTTGGTCTTTGTTAATGCTGAATCTTTGGTAGATTTATATAGGGTATATTTGAGGTGCCTTCGTAGCAGTGATCATATGGTAGTTGGATTTACAACTACCTATGCAATCAGTGCCTATCATTAATGATGTTGTGAGTTTAAATCTCGATCAGGGCGATGTGTACAACATTATGTGATAAAGTTTGTCAGTGACTTGTGACAAGTCGGTGGTTTTCACCGGGTCTTCTGGTTTCCTCCACCAATAAAACTGACTGCCACGATATAACAGAAATATTGTTGAAAGTGGTATTAAACACCATAAAACCAAACCAAATCAAAATTCTATTTAGTCTATGGTATATAGTGTATCATGCATTTAATCTGCTGTTTAGGTATATTTTTTTACCAGCTGTCTTTTCCATTAGAAAGATAAAATAAATGGAATTTAAGGTGAAAAAATGACAAGGTTGTAATTATTGTTGATGTAAGAGATGAAAAGCATGCAGGTAATTGAATGTTTGGCTCCAGGGGAAATTAATAATAATTACAGTGGAGTTTGTGGACCTTTCTATGTGGATTTCTTACTAGTTAAAATGTTATTTTTACTCTCTCAGTTATAAAGCAAAAGTTAATTAAACAATGATGGTCAATAACAGTACAATCACCTCTCACCTCAAATCATTGAACCCCCTCCCCCCCCAAAAAAAAACCCTCCGCATATACCAGTGGAAATCAAGGTCATGGTTTGAACTGTAGATATGACCCAAAAAAATTAATTTAAAGCAATTCTATTTTTTATTATTTTTTGTTTGGTTTTATTTTATTTTGTTTTGTTTTGTTTAGTTGTTTTGTTTTTGTTTGTTTTTGTTTTTTTTTGGGGTGGGGGGGAGGGGGTAAATGTTGTATTCCTAAGGATTATTGCTGACTACAGTGCAAGAATATACTATCAAATTATTGTTATTATTATGCCATAAGCTAAAAGTTCAATGTTCAGACAGACCCTCTTTGTAAAAATTTAAGATCATTTTTTCCCCTGAACAATTTTGCTGAATATAAGATAAAGCACCTCCCAAGACAACACAACGGTGTTATCTAACATCAGGCTGTGTTATATAACAGTTTACAGCCACTTATAATCAGCTAATGTATGATAAAGTTGTAATTTTTATGGTGTTTCATGTCTTACAAACATATTAAACATGTTAACATTGTTATCAAATAACTTTATTATCATGTTCTAATTATAGGCCCTTGTAAATCATTATTTATCAATACTAAAACATCCTTCCCAGAGGTCTGTTGGGATCTAATTAAAATCTGAAACAGCCTGCAACCTTTTAAAATATTTCTATGTGAAGTATCCCAACTTTCAATTATATATCTGCTGGATCTAACAACTCATACAAGCCTATCACCAATATGGCGTGGGTTCGCACCCGGCTTTGTAAATTACAAAAAAGGTTGCACTCGACTGGCAGCCGCAAGTGATAAAGTTTACCAGTTGCTTGCCCATGGTCGGTGGTTCTCTCCGGGTACTCCGGCTTCCTCCACCACTAAAACTGGTCGCCATGATATAGCTGAAATATTGTAGAAAGTGGCGTTAAACACCAAAAATAAAAAAAATCAATCAGTTATATATGTGTATGTATGTAGTCAAACCTGTCCATGTCGTCACCTCTTTTAAGCAGCCACCTGTATTAAAAGGTCACATTTTTCTTGTCCTGTCATAGAAAATTTCATATGAATCGAACCTCGTTTAAGAGGTCACCTGTCTTATAAGGCCACTTTTCCTTTATCTCACAGGTGTCCTCTTAATACAGGTTTCACTGTATGTAGGCTTTGACTTATATTGCTCTTGTTTTGTTTTTTTATTCCAACTTGTTGTATATCATACTTCACAAGATGTATGTTTCTGTAGATCTTTTTCATCATTTATATATTTCATGAATCTTCATTTATAGTCACATGATGATCATTCCTTTTTTTTATAGAGGCAGACATGGTCATATACAGTTCTCGAAATGAACATTTGAATTTAATGGTCCAAATAAAATTCTTGAATTTATTTTTAAGTACAAAAAAATGTAGTTCTAAATAAAAATTGAAAAATTTACTGGTCTGAACAAAGTTTTACTGGTCTTGAACTGGAGGACCTGTGCTAATTCAAATTGTGAGGACTGTATGTATGGTAGTTCTAAGTTCTTCTACTTCAAGAAGGCACTCTAATATTCCATACAATCGACTTACATTTTAAATTAAAAAAAAGCAAGATGAATGTTGACATAGTCAAGATGGAAAATTGCCCCTTTTCATGCCAGCACCGCTTGGCTTCTGTGGTCATTAAGTTTAACCCATATCTGTACATACGATCACTGAGTCTCTATTCAGTAACTTAAGTTCTGCCTAAGCAAATCATTTGAAATTTATACTCGAGGTCAGGGACCATAAAAGCAAGGCTAATTTCAATTTCGGAGTTTACCATGTTTTCTATTCAAGAGTTATAAGTTATGCTTTGTCTAAAAAATACCTGTTTACTTTTACTAGTAGCAGGAGCATCCATGTCCTATGTCCATTTTTGTATGTAAAGTACTAAATATCTAACTCTCCTACAATTTTTACTTGAAGGATCGAATGGAATGATATATTATGAAATCTTGGACGGAGACGTCATGGGACAGTTTGGAGTTGGAAGAGAAAATGGAACGTTGTTTACAAAGAAAAGGCTGGACCGTGAGACGACCACAAGCTACGATCTCATCATAATGGCCATCGATCAAGCAGAGCCACCCAGCATTAGAAGGAGCAGTACAACACAGGTAAAAAGTGATAGAATTAAAAAAGGTTTATGTCACAGGTATAGAATTGCAAAGGAAACACCTTGTTTAAAAAGCTCATGTCACAGGCATGCCTTTCAATAAGGGGGGATGCCAGGTACTTTTACCCACCTAAAATGGTCTTTGGTACCTCCTGATTTTAAAGAGTGTTGTACAAGATATTCATAAAAATTGTTCATATTTTGATAAAAAAAAATACCGCCTGTAAATAGTGAAGTATTGGTAGTCTTGAAAAATATTGAAAACCCTGACAGGCAAAGACTTGTAAAATAAACACCTTGAACTGACAGGCAAATACTTGTAAAATAAACACCTTGAACTGACAGGCAAAGACTTGTAAAATAAACACCTTGAACTGACAGGCAAAGACTTGTAAAATAAACACCTTGAACAGATACACACGCATTACATGTACTTTTTAAATCTCAGGCAATTCATGGGCATTCATAGTATGGATCGTATGATAGTTGGATTTACAACAACCTGTGCAATCAGTGCCTATCACCACTAACGTTGTGACTTCGAATCCCACTCAGGCGAGGTGTATTCGATACAACATTATATGATAAAGTATGTCAGTGATTTCGGCAGGTCGGTGGTTTTCTCCGGGTACTCCGGTTTCCTCCACCGATCACTAAAGTTTATGGGGAGGTGTACTTAATACAATATTATGTGATAAAGTTTGTCAGTGACTTGTGGCAGGTCAGTGGTTTTCTACGGGTACTCCGGTTTCCTCCACCATTGTTGAAAGTTGCACTAAACACCATAACGCTAAACCCTTTCACTTGCATTAAAAGAAAAAAAATATGTTAAACATTGATAGAATTGACATCAGAATCAGTTGGCTTGTATTCAATATATTAATATTGCATCTGGCCATCAATTTATCATTTTGAAAAGTAAGATTTTTTATCATAAATAAATAATCAATTAAATTTGAAATTCTTACATTTATAAGTGAATTTCATGGCTGGTGCACAGAGAGACTATTTAATTACAATACAATTACACCTGGTTTATTGGTAATTAAATTAATTATACCCCCACTCGTAGAGAGGGGGCTATATTGCAATCACCTTGTCCGTCCGTCCGTTCACACTTTCGTAACAGATATCTCAGCTTCTACTGGAAGAAATAATTTGATATTTGATATATGGCTTTGGAATGGTGACTTGTACCATGTCTCCCCTTTCCAGGTTTACCGCACATCTACTTCCTGTTTACAGTGTGACTTAGAATTTTTCATGTTTGCCGTAATGAAACTTTCGTAACAGTTATCTCAGCTTCTACTGGAAGAAATGATTTTATATTTGATATATGGCTTTGGCATGGTGACTTGTACCTTGTCTCCCCTTTCCAGGTTTACCACTCATCTACTTCCTGTTTACCGTGCGACTTACAAATGAACGAGTGGGGGTATTCTTAGCACGACGTAGCGTGCAACATCTTGTTACAATACAATTACACCTAGTTTATTGGTAATTTATGTAGATAAGAATTTTTTTTTTTCTGAATTTTGATTTCAAATATCAAGGTTCATATCTTGCCCATATCAATTCAGCTAAATTTACTTTTATATCAGTCTGTTCAGAGCTAGTCATAATGTTAAATTTGAAGTACATTGTATATTATAAGGAAAAAAATGATAAATAGATTTTTTTTTACCTCAGTGTGCTATATCAATGTTAGATATTTATGCCAATTAGACCTGTATTTGTTTAGTGAATGTCGTTTGATTTGGTTTTATTGTGTTTTAATGCCACTTTCAACAATTTTTCAGTTACATCTTGCAGTCGGTTTTATTGGTGGATGAAACCAGACGGCCTGGAGACAACCACAGAGCTGACGCAATTCACTGACAAACTTTATCATATAATGTTGTACACCTTGCCCTGATGGGTATTTTAACTCACAACATCAGTGGTGATAAGCACTGATTGCACAGGTAGTTGTAAATCCAACTACCATACGATCACGTCCACGACGGCCCCTAGAGATTGTCATGGATGTAATCGTAAGGTAGTTGGATTTATAACAACCTATGCAATCAGTGTCTATCAGCACTAATGTTGTGAGTTTGACTCCCGCTCATGGTGAGATGTACTTGATACAACATTATTTGATAAAGTTTGTCAGTGAGTTCTGCAGGTCGATGATTTCTCCAGGTACTTCGGTTTCCTCCACGACTTAAACTGACCACCATGATATAACTGAAATATTGTTAAAAGTGGCATTACACAGCATAAACCTAACCCCTAACCTTAGACCTGTATTTCCGTATTGTTTATTAAGTGTAGTACAATGTTATCAATTTCAGGTTACTGTCCTAGTCAAAGATGTTAACGACAATGCTCCAGTGTTTACAACACCATCAGTCATGTCAGTTCCAGAAGATAGACCAATTAACCAGGTCGCTTTCGTCGTAACGGCAGGGGACAAAGATTTTGGAAACAATTCTGCTGTTATTTTTAGTCTTTCTTACCACCATCAGGCTCCATTTAGAATAAACCCAACAACAGGGGAGATGTTAGTCAATACTGCGTTGGACAGAGAAACAACCCAAAATTACACGGTAACGGTAACAGCTTACGACCTTGGAAATCCTGCAATGTCCTCGGTCCAGTCGCTAACTATAAAAATCAGTGATATAAATGACAATAATCCTATTTTTAATCCAACAACCTACAATAAAGTTATAGCAGAAAATACAATAATCGGTACTACTCTTGTCACGGTAACTGCCACCGATCACGATGAAGGATTAAACGGCAATGTGCGATATTTTATCGTAGGCGGAGACGATAACTTTGACTTTACCATTGATAAGAGTAGTGGTGTTATACGCGTTCAGAAAAATTTGAATTACGAGCGTGTCCACATCTACACTTTAAAGGTACAAGCTGAAGACAGTGGTAGTGTAACAAGATCGGCATATGCAGACGTTACAATTACGATACTGGACGTGAATGATAATAAACCGTTTTTTGTGAACTCACCATATTATCCACTAGTACAAGAAGAAGCTGATAATATTCCTGTCCACGTTTTTCAAGTCTCGGCAAGAGACGAGGATTCGATTGATAACAATAAGATCACCTATAAATTCCGTGAAGGAGATAAAATTGATGGAGAAACTGTGTTTGAAATTCATAATACTTCAGGGGAGATAACTTGTATAAAGAAATTGGACAGAGAAGTTCTTGATGAGTACCAGTTGATCGTGCTGGCTCAAGATTCAGGTATGTACACACATCATGCATACAGAACGATTCATTGTTTTGGGGATTTTTTTCCTAGTGTCCCTCCATGCATCTTTGATCAAGTTGACCATTATATAAAATGTATTCTTTTCTATTCTAAGGAACTAGTCCCCCTGAACCCTCTTATATGACCAGTCCTGCCAAATACCACCTCTCTTATCAGTCCAGATTTCAGATGACCGGAGTAAAATACTAGTACATGTACATTGTTCCCCCTCAAGAGAGGCCAACCCTCCTCATATAAGGCCAATTTTTCATTGAGGGGGGACTACTGTATAAGCAATCATTCTTTTTCATAAAATAAAAATTTTGGGGGGGGGGGGGTTAAGATGATCTAGTGGTCAAGTCAATAATTTTTTTCTATATATTACCATTATCTTGTCACTAATGAGGTATAGGTTCAGGTTCAGCTAGGCACCGGTCTCTGGACATTTGCCCACCTATTTCTCAAATTGTCCTGAAGAATTTTATAAAAATTTGTTTAATTATTAAAGAATGTCCTGAAGAAATTTTTGATAAAACTGGCAATTGTCCTGAAGATTTCAAAGTCTAGTTAAACACTGCAGCTCAGTGTGTTTAATTTGTATCTGAAGTGATGAAGTTGACCAGATATTCACTAAGACTTATAAAACTCTGGGTTCCTCTACTTCTTAATCTTTATTCCACGTTATCACTATATATTGCTTAAAGTAGTATTAATATATTGGGGAACATTCTAACAATCAAATCTAAATTTCGTGAACGAGCAACGCACAAAATGTTTTTTTCATGCCATTTTTGTTGAATTCTTGGATACCAGTAAGTACATTTCATTTGTGAAATTTATATTATTGCTATTCACATAGCAATTATATGATATATGGTAAAATAGTAGGGAGTGTGGAAACGGGTGAATATCATGAAAATGAGTGAATGCGTGAGATCTATAATGAGATTTGACATTGAAACGGTTATCGGGTTATCCGGAGTACATCGTGGACAACTGAGCAATCTTTACCACAACTGGAGTGTGTATGTAAATGATTATTATACCTGTTAACATACACAGGCTATCCTTTCATCGCAAGATTATATTTTAAGCACTTTTCTTTTGCCAGAAGGATTGTTTTTATTGATAAACTTTACCTGATAAGAAAATTATTAGATGTAAAATTCACTTAAAATTCAATTTTCTGCATTTTTACCTTGATTTTTTTTACAAACTGTGGTAGAGGTTAATAGAGCTGATGATTTTATCTGTCAACGATCTACCCAATGGTTATTTTCTTCAGACAAAATCTACTTATTGTAATTTCAATCTAGTCAAAAAATAATTTAGAAAAAAATTAATTAACTTAACAAGTTTTTTTGTATGAAAGACAAAATTGCAGACAGAAATGCACTGCGAAAGAGATAAGGGCAGATCTCATCAAATTAAATTTTCAAAAATTGAAATAGATATAATAAAACTTGTATACACATTTTTAATTTGCACATAAGGAACTAATTGTGACTTTAAATGTAGATTAGAATTCATTTGTATTACAATAAATAATTCCCGTTTGCTGGTAATTACGAAGACAATCTATTGTATTGAATCAGGATGAGGTGTACTCGATACAACATCGTGTGATAAAGTTTCTTAGTAACTTGTGACAGGTCGATGGTTTTCTACGGGTTCTCCGGTTTCCTCCACCAATAAAACTGACTGCCACAATATAACTGAAATATTGTTGAAAGTGACGTTAAACATAAACATAAACCAAACCAACATTAAAATTCAAGTCCTTTTCATTAAGCATGTTTTTTTGGTAAATGACCTAGGAAGTCACACATAAAGAAAGATTTGTAATTTTTAAAGCTTAAAATGTAAATTTCATTGTTTTGATATAAATATTGATATTTACCCATGGACAAATCCTTATTATTCTCTTTTAAAGGCTAGTATTAAATAATCCTTATTCAGATTCATACCAATGTCTGAAAATAGATCTAGACTGAAGTATTTTGATAAATGGCCAGGGATGTGGTGGCCTAGTGGTTTAGGCAGATTATTCTGCAACATATATTATTAGTCACTGTCCATTCCCTAATGAGGTACAGTATCCCCCCTCTTTATAAGGCCACTCCCACCAACGGACACCCATCTTATCAGGCCATATTTCAGATGCATTGAGATATTGTGATTAACAATGTTTTTAAAACGAGAGGACTTTTTTCAGTCATCTCATCGAAGGGCGAATTAATTATTTTATCGCTATGAAAGTATGTTTATCAAGGATTTGGTAATGTGATGTCATTATAACATCATATTAGAAAACAGCCATATTACTATTAGCGATAATTGGAATCTTTTCAGCGCTTACATGATATGAAAGATATTGGTTTTAAACATCAAAGGGAAATTAAACAAAATAGTGATAAAGTAAAATACTACTAAATTAACCTCCTCTATGAAGAGTCCACCCCTCTACCAATGCCACTTTTTCATTACAGAAGGGGTGGCCTCATAAGAGGGGGACTATTGTACGAGTTTATGCCCAGCATGTCTTGACTTGTAACTGATGAAGTGTTAAATTCGGAATAAATATACCAAGTACTTTCAGAAGATCTGGGATTTTTTCCGCAAAAAATGACTCCCTCAATGACAACACCTGTTCGCCACTTTACCGGGTATACAAATGTATACGTAGCTAAATAATTGCTGAGAGTGACCCTAAAGCAAGCAATCAACAATTAAATGTTTTGATAGAAGTTAAGAAGAATTTGTTTGCAGACATGAGTTACATAATTTTGTTTTGTATTATTCCATTTTAATCTATTTCTAATGCACTCATTTTGTTATTACATACTTAGAAGTTGTTTCTTTACAAAACTTGAAAAAAATATCATTATGATGGCCTTTTGATAGAATTTTGACTTTTTCAATATTGATGTTTTAAAAGTAGGATGGATAATCAAGGTTTTTGATTATTAAAGGGTGTTGACATCTAGTATTTGTTGTTACAATACAGAAAATGTGTCCCACAGAAAATAAGGCCAAAAATAGATGTTTTAAATGCTTTTCCGCTACCAAAAACTGTCCCACCGTAAATAGTTAAAATAAAATTAGTTTACTGGTCCCCTGTTTTTTAATTGTTATACCCCCACTCCCCGGAGGGGGAGGGGGGTATACTGTTTTACTTCTGTCCGTCCGTCCGTCCCAAGATATTTTCCGTCACATTTTTCGTCACATTTTTCTCAGCAACTATTGATGGCAGAAATCTGATATGTGGTCGCAAGCTTCATATAGGTACCCCATATTGTGGGAAGCGTTTTTGGATCCATCAGATTCCTACTTCCTGTGTGCCGACTTTGTTGATTTTTATACACATTGAACATATATGCTCATTTTTTGTCGCATTTTTCTCAGCAACTATTGATGGCAGAAATCTGATATTTGGTCACAAGCTTCATATAGGTACCCCATATCGTGGGAAGCGTTTTTTGACCCGTCAGATTTCTACTTCCTGTTTGCCAACTTAGTTGGCTTTTATACACATATATATGCTCATTTTTCGTCGCATTTTTCTCAGCAACTATTGATGACAAGAATATGATATTTGGTCACTAGCTTCGTATAGGTACACCATATTGTGGGAAGCGTTTTTGGACCCGTCAGATTCCTACTTCCTGTTTACCAAACAGCGGGGATATCATATGTGAGCATTAGCTATACAGTTCATCTTGTTTTTTATTTTTGTAAATTAGAAAAAAAACAATCTTTTTCCGTGTTTCAGCTTGACATTGAATATTCAGGACAATTGCCAATTTTAATTATCTTCAGGACATTCTTTAATAATTATGCTTTCTGAAATAGGTTGACAAATGTCCTGAGACCAGTGCCTAGCTGATTCACTGTTAATGGGTAATACAAATATAGAATTCTGTCCTACATACCTGCTTATTAAGTAAACAGTAAATCTATATTTAGTTACAATTTCTATCCAAATTATATTTTTTTTTTTTTTTTTTTTATATTGCAAAAATAGTAAAAGTAATTCTTTTCCCAAAATGTGCAATTAATTTGACTTCTTTCTGAAATATCAATCAGTCAATCAAAATATACTTTTCAAGATATCTTTTACTGAAATAGAATCATTTTGTACTTCTCTACATATTTTATTGGTAAAATGTCCCAACAGTAATGAAATCGACATTTAAAAGAAAAAAAATCCCATCTTAATGCTTAAGCAGTTTACAGTCTTTCAATATTGCAATCAGAAAATACAAAAATCTCAGTAATGAAGACGTTGCTATTTCTAAGACGTTGACAACAAAAATATTTGGGAGAAAATTGAATGAATTTTGTAATTGTATATCCTGACACTTGTATACTAAAAGTTTTTGTAATTGATTATATAATTATATAATTGTATAATTGTGTTATATATATGTCTCACATATTACTGCTTTATGCCAAATTGACTAATCAGAAACACTGTTTTATTTTTACGACTCAGCTGGTGGCAAATTATTCATGAGTTCATTGGAAATAACTTCATTTTAGAAAATAGGAAGGGTGATTTTTTTTCTTTTGCTAGAATATACTACTTGTAAAAAAAGGATTAATAAGAAGTTTGGAAATTAATGTATATTTTTTTTATAAGGGGCCTGTCCTTACTAATGGTGGGAGGGCCCCTTTTCCATCAAAAATAATATTATTGCTTCTTTTCTTTTAAGTCCCTTTACAGATATATATACGATTTAAAAAACAAATGTTACCAGAAATAAAGGGCAATCAAAAATGGACAATCAAGATCAACTGGCAACAAATGGTACACAAGACGAAGAAAAACAAAACAAAGACACAACACAATATGTGTTGGACACCACTATGCATAAACAAACACAAATCACGTAAATATAACATAAGCCCTCCTAAAACAACTGGAGGTAATTATAAAGAGGAACCAAATATTTTTTTTTAATGTGGAAATCGTAATGGACACCACAACTCAGAACGGACGTACACAATAGGACAACACCACAAACTAAAAAGACGAGAAACACAGACCCCACTAATAAAACCCTTCTAATACATACAAACAACTCTGATATACATGTAAATTTGAGAAATTACTAAACATTAGGTAAAAAATAAATTGTCAAAGTCTGAAGTATGTTTGTTTAACTATAGTAACTAGATGTATTTTAAATGAAGAAGTTTGTCATGTAATTGATTTATGTATATAGCCTGGACATGATATGGTTGTCTACAGGGAAAAGACATGATCTTGCTGTGTTTCTTAATATTCTGACTTAATGGGTGAGACCTTCTTCAAGTTCATATTGGGTCACGGTGGAACAATGTTAGGAATGTATATAACCTTTGTCAAAATGAAAAAAAAATATGTCATAAAAACAACACTTTCTTGATAGATGTCCAGACTAAAGTTGAAGAAACTTTCGGTGACAAATGACATCTATTAAAAACCAGACTCTTTTTTTTTTTTACATCTAAAAATCGACAAGTCAGCAATTTACTGAAATAAATTATAATGTTGATGTCACATATGAAGAAATATAATATACCAGTGGTTGGTCCATCATACAGGTACAGACAATCCTGTATATAAAGGACACGCAATGGAACCTTAAAATGTGCCCTTAATGAGCAGTTGCCCTTTGTTTACAGGTTAAAATTATATGCATTATCCATTAATGGGGAAAATAAGACTGCCCTTTATAGACAGTTATTTGCTATATAGAGGTGCCCTTTAAGGCAGGTATGTCCAGGTAAAAGAACTCTCCTTGGTAAATTACCTGTTGGTTATTTTTTGTTTTGTTTCAGCACTGTTTAACTTATAAGCTAAAAAAATGATAAAAATCCCAGTAATTGCCTTCACTAAGCCTAAGGTATATCTAACTTTAAAAATTATTTCTAAATTTAATCAGTCATTCCTTGGACATTGGGCAAAGCCAAGTAAAAATCGATTATGTCCATTTAACCTACTTATTAACTGGACCATATTTCAAATCTGATACCGATAATTTATGGATTCAAAGTGACAAAAGTCCAGTCAAAAAATGTTTTGGTCTGGTTAAATATATTTTTCTATTGGTGAGTTAAAATCAAAATACATCTGAAATCACTGTTCAATGGATCAATAGCTGAATTTTAAATATTAAATGAAATAAAAAAAAACCTGGAAAAAAATTGCTTATGTTCTTTGAAGTGCTGTTTTGTAACATGAAATTCGTTTTCAACAGCTGATAGGTGACAAGTGTAACAAACATTGGTTTATTCTTGAGTTTTAACTTCCAGCGTTACAACTCTAGTAAGCCCACGATAATTTTTTTTATCATAACCAATTTAAATTTCCAATAAGAGTGTCATCTTATGATTCAGTATTAAAAGTACTTCACAGATCAATTTGAGTAGATTGCTTATTTGAAGACACCTGAAACACGAAAAAACGACACCTGCAGGGGGTAAAAGTAAAAATTATACAGAAATTCTTAAATCTGTTTTAGATGTCACATTTCTGGAATTTTCTTTCTTTAATTACAGGGGGAAAAGACTAACTGTTCATATTTTCCAGAGAAAATATTTATAAATTGTAATAATATTTTTCTTCATAAGAAATAATATACTAAATCATGTTATTCTATTTTCATTTTCTGTAATAGCGTAGCTTATTGGAAATCTTCTTGCTGCGTTCGCACCTGTTTTGTATTTTGGTAAAAAGTAGTATTTAATTATCCTCCCGTTATTTTGTACAAAGTCAGTTAAATGTTTACAGACTTGTAACATTCTTTGTTGAGATTATTATATAAGTTGTCTAAGAGAGCCTTTATTAACTGTTTGGTATCGTGGGTAATAAAACAGTCCCTGAACTTGTTATACAAATGTACTTCATAGCCCTTAGATCTAATTAAAGTAATAGCTGTGAAGACGGCCTTCTATTATTTTGATAGATTGCTTTAATAATTTTTGTAACAACCTGCACTGTGAAAAAACCAAAACAAAAACAAGAACATGCTGTCATTAATTCCAGAGAATTTTACAATGGACTCTGTTGCCCACTGTATTTGAACTGAAATAATATTTGGGATTTCTCTATCCGTCATCAATTTCTGTAAATAAGAATTGAGTTTTTTTTGGACAAAAAATTAAATTTGGTGAAAGCATAAATATTAGTATATTGTATCCATTTCAGAAGGAATGGAAGAGTTTGTTTATCTTCCCATGTAAATACAGATTATTTTGTGCATATAATGAGATATGTGGGAAAAGTGATGTGGGGGATATTTTGCATTGGAACTTTGTTTATGAAAATTTGTTCTGAAGTAAATTAAAACAAAAAGGATTGAATTAAAAACTATTAAGTAAATTCTTTGGTTTGTAGCAAGATGATTCCTCTTTGGGATGCTTGTAAATTAAAATAAAAGTCGTCATAAAAAAAAAAAAAAAGATTGTATTCAAAAGGTTGACCTTAAAAAATTAAACATTCCTCAAGTCACCATTTAATACATTATTAACAAGGGTTTCTAAGTACAAAACAGAAAACATTATACTCTTGTTTCCTGTTAAAGTCACTATTAACTTTTTATGGGGGGGAAAAAACAAAATTAATATAAATTTTTAACTATTATTAAAGATCTTTATCATGGGTCATGCTTTGAAAATAGTGTACCAGTACACTAGTATAAAGGAGAACCACTGTTATTACAACTGTTTAATGACGGCCAAGAAATGTTTTTAATTTTGTCCTGAAAATTTGAATAAGTAAATGGATGTTCTTACCGGTATATGTTATTTATTTTTACAGTTATAAAATTATTCTAAACCTTGGACTGTATTTTGTTATAAATAATGTTTTGCTTTTATTTGAATTTTAAAAACCATTTAATTTGTCCAATGTTGTCTTTTGTATTTCATTGACACTTTCGATGCATTTTAAATTAACCGTTTGAGTGAGAAAAAAAAATATTATTGTGGAAAACTAGAGAGCTATTGAGCATTGTATGATAGTTGGATTTACAACTACCTATGTAATCAGTGCTATCACCACTAACGTTATGAGTTTGAATCCCGTTCATGGTGAGGTGTACTCAATACAACATCATGTGATCAAGTTTGTCAGTGACTTCCGACAGGTCGGTGGTTTTCTCTGGGTACTCCAGTTTCCTCCACCAATAACACTGACCGCCACCATATAACTGAAATATTGTTGAAAGTGGCGTTAAACACCATAAACCAAATAAAACCTAAATCTTAATTTAGAAATTATTTGACATAAGTTGATGTAATTAACACTAGTTAATACAAACTATTGCTGTGTCCAATTGATCAATTGCAGAAGACAATTATATTTAATCTTCAATATGTTGAAAGTCTTGAGACATTGATAAATTTTACTTCATAGTAGCCAAGTATTTGAGTTATATAGGATAAATTTTAAGCAAAAGGCTTCAGTGAATAGGCCAACAAAAAAACAAATAACTGTGTTTACACTAACCCTAAGCCCTAATTTTAAGTGCATACCCTAATACCCTAAAGATGCGTTGCCATTTTTCGACACACACTGTTAAAATTTGTTTCTGAAAGTCCTGTATAATCTAGTTAGAAAATATTCAAAAATTGAACAGAAACTTTAGTGTTTTTGTGTCTTTGGCCTAAGCATTTACTAGGAGTTAATGAAGAAAATCACTTGTCTGAGTTGTACATAACGAGGTGTGACTGCATTTGCCAATGTATAAGATGGTTTTATAAGTTGACTGAATTAAACAGATATATTCAGTGATGGAAGAAATCTAAGGTGTAGTGTGTTACCATAGTAAACTGTCATGATCACTGCAAGATGCTTTATAAAACAAAATTCAATTTTGCTCTGTGCAATAAAAAAAAATGGATGGAAAGTAGAGTTTGTATGTCATTTTTATCCCCCCCCCCCCCCCCCCATTTCCCAGCGCTAGACGTCAGGGGTATTAAGTTTTAACCATGTCCGTCTGTATGTCCCCACATTTGGTTCCTGCTCAATAACTGAAGTTCTCCTTAAACAAATCATTTGAAATTCATACACAAAGTCAGGGACCTTTAAGTTCGATTTCAAACTTTACTACTTTTCATACTGAAGATATAAATTTTTAATTTTGTATTTTACCTTAGAGACCCATTTAAAGTTTTTTTTTGGGGGGGGGGGAGTGAGGGTGTTTGCAATACCATTAAGATGAGTTACATTTTATGATAAGGGCTTACAAAAATCAACAAACAGGTGTCCAGGCAACATAAGCTTTTTGAATTCATTGAAATTTGTTTATGATCATAACGTTCTACATTAAGTATGTAAATGGACTAGGATTTGCTAGACAGGACCATTGTAGTTACCAGCTGAATCATACAACAATGTTCCTTATTGTTTAATAAGAAATATTTTATAACTAACCATAAGGTCATATAAAATCTTAAGTTCCATTTTTTTCAAATTTTCAAACTTTTTATGATTGCCATATTTAATACTGTCATAAAACTATTTCTATGAGTTTAGTTTTCATATTTGAAATTTCTTTTATATTAAACTGTTTTTATACCTTTTAAAGTAGAGTTGTTGCCAACAAAAGATGTTCACAAAATAATTACTTTGTACTGCAGAACTTTAAGCTAGCTGGATACAAAGTACAAGTAAATTAAAGACCCAAACAGGATAAAATTTGTATGTGACAGTTCTTGTATAGAATAGACAGTGAAACCTGTATATAATGGACACTCAACGGAACCTGAAAATGTGGCCTTTATATAGAGGTTAAAATTATATGCAATATTCATTAATGGGAAAATGAGGTTGCCCATAATAGACAGTGATTTGTTATATAGAGGTGCCCTTTATAGACAGTGATGTGTTAATAGAGGTGTCCTTTATAGACAGTGATGTGTTAATAGAGGTGTCCTTTATATAGAGGTTAAAATTATATGCAATATTCATTAATGGGAAAATGAGGTTGTCCATAATAGACAGTGATTTGTTATATAGAGGTGTCCTTTATAGACAGTGATGTGTTAATAGAGGTGTTCTTTATAGACAGTGATGTGTTAATAGATGTGTCCTTTATAGACAGTGATGTGTTATATAGAGGTGTCCTTTATAGACAGTGATGTGTTATATAGAGATGTCCTTTATAGACAGTGATGTGTTAATAGAGGTGTCCTTTATAGACAGTGATGTGTTATATAGAGGTGTCCTTTATAGACAGTGATGTGTTAATAGAGGTGTTCTTTAAGGCAGCTTTGACTGTACTAAGTAAAATAAACTTCTTGTATAGATTAGATAGTAATATTAACAATAAGAGGGAAATGATTTTTAGTTTTTGCTTCATCATTCGGATTAATCCATATTTTGTAGAAATTTAATTTTTGACAGAAAATCATTCAAATTATTTTCTTCTGCAAAGAATCAGGATTATTGGTTGGTTTGGTTGAGGAGGGGTTTAAGCCACTTTCAACAATATTTCAATAAAATGGTGGCAGTCAGTTTTATTGGTTGAGGAAACCAGAGTACCCGGTGAAAACCACCAACCTGTTGCAAGTCACTGACAAACTTTACCACATGTTTTATCGAGTACACCTCGCCACGAACGGGGTTCAAACTTACAACTATAGTGGTGATAGGCACCGATTGTACAGGTAGTTGTAAATCCAACTACCATACGATCACGACCATGACGTCCCCCTCAGGATTATTAATTTACAGTACATGAATTACACAGTCTACTCAGAATGTCATGTAGAGATCATGTTCTAAATTTGTTTTGAAAAACGGATGGATGGGTAGTTTAAATACATTTGTAAAAAAATTTGCATAAAAATGGCCTTCTCATGTTTGCATGTATCAGAAAAGAGTATGGAATATTGAAATTTGTCTTTTTTATTCTTCTCCTTAGTAAACATTCATAAGAACATCAATGCAAAACTAAATGCTATTTTAATCAAATACAATTTAACCTGATCCATTTTATGCACTGTATGATTTTCATAACAGAAAAAAAGTTTAGTAACTATGTAGCTTTTGATGAAAGTTTATTTAAATTTGTAAAAAGAATTAAAAGTCGAACATGAATAGGACATGAATTGGCATATTTACATGTATTGGTAACAAATATTGATATTTTTGAAAAGAAAAAATACAAGTCGAGAAAGCATATTTTGTAGCCATATTTTGAGAAAGGAAATAAGACTTGTAGAAGATTAAATGTTTTATTACAAAAGTGTCAAAATTGTTATTTTGAATTTCTGATATTGATTTTAAAAGTTTTTTTGGATATATTTGACGATATTTAAAAAAATATTTAATTAAATTTTTACATGTCAAGTAGTACACATGATGTTCTTTTTGAAGGTAACCTCCATATTGAAAATTTTATGAGACTTGGAAGTGAAGACCTTATTTAAGGTCATTATTAAGGACTTGATATTGACAGCTTTAAGATAAAAACATACAAATCTTGAAATGTCTCATTTTTAGCCATTAGTCCAAGTGTTTGATGACCTGAATTTAGTATTGCTCCAGGGGTAAATTATTTTATCTGGAAAATTTGCAATAGCATGTTTGAAAGTGTTTTAGCCAATGAATTCCTTTAAATCTAAAGCTGCATGAAATATAATTGAACATTTATTTATTTTGCAGGCATACCAAGTAAATCAGGAACCGGTACTGTTATTGTCAAGGTACAAGATATAAACGATCATTCTCCAGAGTTTGAACTCAGTTCTCTTTACGTCGGCCATATTGTAGAGAACCTGCCTGGTAGCTCAGTAATCCTCACAGTCAAAGCTACAGATAAAGATGAAGGACCAAATGCTCAAATCATGTTAGTTCAAAGTTCATAGTGTAACCTGTTTTAAGAGACCACACATAGGAAAAGGGGGGAGGGGAGGGAAAGATGGTCTTTTAATTCAGGTGGTCTCTTGATAAAGGTTCAAATCCCATATTCTTCCAGTTTTGTATCTGGAATATAACATGTATCAGTTCAAATCATTTCCTGAGTAAAATACAAGTTACAATTCAGTTAAATCACTGGTTGACTTTCGAAATTCAATGAAAATGCATACATTGTGTAAGTTCTTTATAAATTCAATTTCAAAAGGGGAAGTAATCAATCATCTTGTGATTCTCAGAGGTAGTCAGGTTCATGTTAGAATTATTACTTTCTTAAGTTTGCACTTGCAGTATGATAAAATGCTGAAATGTGCATCAAAGCATATATTGCATAATAAATTATCAATTTAAATATGTACTAAGTTTATGAGAATTTGCATTTATAGATTATGTCATCTAAATCTCTTCTTAAGGGCCATCGTGGTCTTGATCGTATGGTAGTTGGATTTACAACTACCTATGCCATCAGTACCTATCACCACTAATGTTGTGAGTTTGAATCTCGATCAGGGCGAAGTGTACAACATTGCATGATAAAGTTTGTCAGTGACTTTCGACAGGTCCGTGGTTTTCTCCAGGTACTCCTGTTTCCTCCACTAATAAAACTGACTGCCACTATATAACTGAAATATTTTTGAAAGTGGCATTAAACACCATCAAACAAACAAACAAACAAACTGAAATATGTATCAAAGCATATATTGCATAGTAAATTTCCAATTTAAATGCATTGTAAGTTTATGAGAACTTGTATTTATAGATTATGTCATCTAAATCTCACCTGATTACAATTACATGCAAGCTTTATCTTTTAACTTCCTTTGAAGATGATGAACTTTGATAAAAAAGAAATAATTAATTATGATGCTAGTAGGAAGAATTTTGATTTCGTTAGGATAAATTTTTTATCTGTTTGCCAACATGATTCAGCGAGGTTTTCTGTATTGTGGATCAAACGGGGACACAAAGATTTTATTTAATGGAAATACATGTACATTATCTTGTGTAAATATTCAAATGTCTTAAGCCTATAGTTCTACCTATGGTTTATCATGTTAAAAATTGTATGGTTTAAGTTGGTCAGACACGGTTATGAAGTGAATACCATTGTAATTTTTTTTTTTCAAATGAAAGAAATAATTTTGATGTTTGTTTGATGGTGTTTAACACCACTTTCAACAATATTTCAGTTAAATCGTGGCGGTCAATTTTATTTGTAGAGGAAACCGGAGGACCCGGAGATAACCACTGACCTATCACAAGTCACTGACAAACGAGAAGATGTTATAATTAAAATTATATAATGATTATCTAAAAGAGTGATTTCAGTTTTAATTGGAACACATATTTATTATCAGTGTATCAGATTTTGTGTGTTTGAGCTGTTGGCTATATTGCAGGACTGTATTTTCTATGCACATATTCATCTGATAGATCTAATTGCTTTGAAACCTGAGTTCAAATTTGGCACCATGACAGGTGTGCATATCACTGAAAGTTTCGTCTCAAATGTTTCACTTTTATATCAACATTTTTAGAGAAAAAGTTAAGCACGGAAATTTTTGTTTCTCGAAATTTGATTGGTCGAAGTAAACAATTTGTTTATAGTGGCTTTTAGTTTAATTTATCTCTGATAACATGAGAATTTGGCTATTTAAAAGTCAAATAACTAGCCCCTGAGTAAAACACATCTACGTTCACCTGTATATATTTAGGGTTGTATTTTATTTTTTCTTGGAGATTTGCTTGAAAAAAAATGTTATTTAAAATAAAAAAAATGACGAACATAAGTTTTGCCCACTATCAGTTGATAAAAGTATTGTCATTACCTTAAATTAACTTTCTATAAAATCGTATCATGTTCTGATTCTGAAAAGTGCGTGACAGCATCCTTTCACAGTAATTAACGTTTTCTTGAAAATATTGACTTGCTATAAAAATCATGTCATGATCTGATTCTGAAAAGTGTGTGACAGTATACTTCCATGATAATTAGCGTAACTAGCATTTTCTTGCAAATTTTCAGGAAGATATATAATATTGAGTAATTTCTATGCAGATTCCAAGACGATGACAATTATCATATAATAATATTGATATATGGTTGTCCCATTATTTTCATATACAGACATTTCAAATTGTGCATACCATAAATTTAATTACTTGTGTCAAACTAATGACATCTTTTTATCTGTTAAATAAATGTAGTTATTAACATACCATAAAAATATAAACAGCCAAATCTTGTTATGTTGAAGTGTAAGAAACAGATGATTTAACTTTAATTTTGAAACTTATTTTCAGGGCCGAGATCATATGGTAGTTGGCTTTACAACTACATATGTAATCAGTGCTTATCACCACTGATGTTGTGAGTTCTTATCTCGGTCAGGGCAAGGTGTACAACATTATGTGACAAAGATTGTCAGTGACTTGCGACAGGTCCTCCGGTTTCCTCCACCAATAAAACTGACTGCCAAGATATAACTGAAAATTTGTTGAAAGTGGTGTTAAACTCCAACAAACAAACAATATTTTCAGTCTTCCACGACTTTACTTTTATGTAGAACCTCATTTTCCGTGTTCTATGATTTAACTTAAATTTAGAACTGTACTACACTTTATGTTCCCATTTTTGTTGTTGCAATATTTGTTCTCATATTATTCAATATTGCTTGGTGGTGGTTGCTTCAGTTAGGACATAAATCTGACTCAGGAATTGGTTTGGAAAAGACATCATTATATGAAATCATTATTTAACTTCATGACACAATTTGGTTTCTTCAAGAAGCCTGCAATATATCTTATAAAAAAAGGGTAGCTAGATTGACAGATACCGGTAGTTTAATTTTCTATAGTTTGAAAGTGAATTTTTTTTTATGTCAAAAATTGAAAATAATTAATACCTATATGTATATATATTTTTTTGCATTTTGGCAGATACAGTTTGGAGGATAGTTTTAATGGTAAATTCTCAATCCATCCAACAAGTGGTGAACTTTATGTATCAAAGAAACTAGACAGAGAGGAGAAAAATACATACCAGCTAAAGGTCATCGCTAGGGACAACTCTTTTATACCAAAACAAGCCATAGCTGATGTTACTGTGGTCGTAGATGATCAAAATGATAATACACCACAGTTTGAGAAACAAAGCTATCAGCAGACGGTCAACAATCCTACTCTAACAGGCAAGTTATCTACCTTTTCTCCATCCCCCTCCCCTTTTTTCATATGTCTGTATTGTATAAAGTTAACCAAAAAAAGTTATCAAATTACGCCTGTTTTCTTGGATAGAATCTACTTTAGAGGACCCCAGAAGTCAGATATTGTAATAGTCAACGTGCATGACCCATAACTTTTCATTTCATTACCATGCAGATATCACAACAAAAGGGTTAGGGTTAAGGTTAAGGTTAGGGTTAGGGTCTGCTAAAGTAGAAGTACTCTGTTTTCTTTAAAAGAAAATCATTTAAAAATTGAATCAACTGGATCAATTTAAAACAAGCTTAGCTGGGATACGTTCTTGGTTGGTCCATTTTGTAAATTAAATCTCACAGTCCCCATCCTCAATCCCAAATGTTTCAAAGTACAAAAAAAAAATTAACTTTTAAAAAAGTTTCAGTTTATCTGTTTACAAAATCATAATAACAGACAACATTTACGATACAATCTGGCAGTGAACACCACTTTCATTGTGGTGTAGCCTGCGTTACGCAGAGGCGACATATAGGGATCACTATCCGTTGTCTTGCGTCATCATTGGCGTCACAAAATAATTTGTCACATTATCTGTATCGTGTAAGACAGTTTCGAATCTGCCGCATGTCCACTTCCTGTTTGACGGAACTTAGAATATTTTCGATATCGAAAAAGTTCGCAGGCGACACATGTCTTCCCTGGAAGACTTGCCACTAAGTTTTATTTTAAATCTGGTGATGTGTACGAGAGCATCGTTGTTTATTGGCATGACATGTATTATCCATTAGTTAATTTATTTTTCCGTTTGTAGGAGAATTTGTACTGGGAGTTACAGCTTTGGACCGAGACATCGGAGGAAATGGTCAGGTGGTGTATACCTTGACAGGGTCTGACAAATTTATCATTGACAATACTACTGGAATACTGACAGCCAGTCAAAGTTTGAATTTAGCGAGTCAGACATACACTTGTACTATTAAAGCAGAGGACCAGGTAAGACATTATTTATGTTGCTCTACATGTTTGAGACCATCATGGTCATGGTCATGATCCTATTGTAGCTCCATTTGCATATACAGTCAAACCTGTCTTAAGAGGTCACCCTTGGAACAAGGAAAATGTGGTCTTTTAAGACAGGTGACCTCTTAAAAGAGGTTCAATTCATATAGAATGTTCTGACAAGACAAGAAAAAAATTACCTATGGGCAGGTTCGACTGTACTTATGCAATCAGTGACTAATCACCAGAAAATATGTCGAGTTTAATTCCAGAAATGTTGCTATATGTAGTACTCAATACAATCTAATGTGGTAAAGCTAGTGGCTTGAGACAGATCAGTGGTTTTCTTCAAGTACTCTTAAGGTTTCCTTCACACACACAAAAAAACTGACGACCACGATATAACTGAAATATTGTTGAAAGGGTGGTTAGGCACCCATAACACTAATCCATTTACATGCTTATAACCATGACATTCTTAAAAAGCTCCCTAAAATCGGTAAAGCAAGATTTAAAAAAATAAACAATGGATTATTCTAATTTTAATACTGTGTACATTTATTTGTGTTAGCTCCTACTGATGGTAAATTATGAAGTACACCCTATTTATATTAGGATTAGTACTTTTTTACAGCCCTAACATACCGGTATCTTAAATTTTATTACAAATAATACATTGAATGCCTGTTTTCTTATGCTGGTATCCTATTAAGATCTTGTAGTTAGTTATGTCAGATAATTATTTTTGAAAAATATATATAATTTAATTTCCTTCACTTTTATTTATAATTTCAGGGTATTCCCAAAAGAAGTTCCCAAGTCAATGTAGCAATTACTGTCTCTGACACTAGTTCAAGTAGCAGGCCACAGTTTACAGCATTCCCAACTCCACGTAATCTGGAAGAAAACAAACCAGCTGGTCACAGTGTTGTTACAGTACAGGCAACATCTAGTTCTGGAGGGTCGGTCAAGTATTACATAGCTGGTGGCAACGTGGGACAGTCGTTTACAGTAGACGAATCCACAGGAAATGTAAGAGTTCTCAGTCCTGTTGACTACGAGATGACTCAGAAATTTGATTTATGGATTGAAGCTAGAGATGTGACGAATCTATCTTCATTTATAAAATTGGTGATAAATGTTCAGGATTTAAATGACAATGTTCCCCGATTTTCCCAGCCTATGTACAGTGCATCCATCATAGAGAATGCAGACATTGGAGCATCAGTCATACAGATAATGGCTACAGACAGTGATATAGGAAACAATGGTCTAGTGACATATAGACTGTCAACAACTGATAGTACTTTCCAGATTAACCAGAATACTGGACTTATTTCTACTATTGAGGGATTAGATAGAGAAACTGTGGATGTTTATAACCTCATTGTGGAAGCTGTAGATCAGGTTAGTTAAAAGAGTGCATTGTTGTTTATTCTTTAATGGAACGACAGGTCGGTGGTTTTCTCAGGGTACTCAGGTTTCCTCCACCAATAAAATTTTCTTCCATGATATAACTGAAATATTGTTGAAAGTGGCATTAAACACCATAAACCAAACCTAAACCTTTAATTGAAATGAATACAAAGTTTGTTTTGGGTTTTTGTTTTTGTTTTTGTTTTTTTATGTAGATTATCGGTTGTTTTATTTCTCTAACTATTGTACATGAATTATACACCTCACATCACGTGACATTTTTTTTTTTGGAATCGCAATGTGAAAACAAAAAAGAAACCGTCAAATTCGTTGAACTTGTATAAACTAATTTTATGACGTAAGCAATATTGATATTCCTTATCTTCTTGAACCACATCGGGGTGTAATAATAAAGGTGCTTGCGTCAAATGCTGTAGATGATCATGGGTTCAAGTCCTGGTTGGGTCAAACCATATGATATAAAATCAGTATTTGTTGCTTCTCTGCTAAGAACGCAACATTTAGGAGTATGAACAAAGACTGGTTAGCTAGGAATTGGGATAATGTTTCAGAGTGGAGCTAGCTCTGTTAATATCTTTACTAAGTGTGTACTGGACATCATCGTCGTCTCATCAAATGTAACTTATTCTCACCATGATATAGCTGAAAATGTTTTCATTTGGCACAAAACCACAATCATTCACTCACTCAATGTTTTCTAGACTCTTGAGTTTGTATATAGTCTAAAGGTTTTTTCATGTTACCACCTAAGTCTTAAAAAACCACGATATAACTGATATATTGTTGAAAGTGGCATTTATATAGATTCTCCTTCAGTTGCCCGTGGGTTACGATATTTCTCCACGCGAGAGAGTTAAATTAAAAATTTTAACCACGAGCCGTAAGGCCAGTGGTTAGAATTTTAATTTAACTCTCGAGAGTGGAGAAATATCGTAACCCACATGGGCAACTGAAGGAGAATTTGTTTCTCCCATTATTTAACACGAACTTTATTTCAAAAGCTGTCAAACGAGTCAAATGTGGGGAAAGGCAGGAGACATTTTAATCCTCTAGAGGATTACAGATTTTTTCCACCACTGGTTCAGCGGGGTTAAAACGACGTAATAATGGGAGAAAACACCATAACCCTTAAAAATCTAATTCCAGAGCACTTGCATTAAAGATGGGACGGAATGTTAAAGATAATAACTATTTATAAAATATTTGTTTATTTCAGGGCACATCTCCACAAACAGGCTCAACAGCTGTAAGAATAACAGTCCTAGACTACAATGATAATAGTCCCGTCTTCTCTTATAACAATATTGATATACCCGAGGATTTGGCCGTTGGTAGTTTTATTATCCAGGTTATAACATCAGATGCTGATATTGGAGAAAATGCCAAAGTTACATATGCTTTTGTTAATCCAGAGGAAAAATTCAAGATTGATTCAAATTCTGGAAATATTACGCTGCTCGGTAAACTTGACGTGGACGTGAGTGGGGGACAAAATAATGAAATGATGAAAATCGAGATTTCGGCATCTGATAATTCACATGTGACGCGTGGCTTTGTCAATTTGTATATAACCGATGTTAATGACAATGCACCTCAATTCACACAGACACGAAGTTTTAGCTTGATCGAAGGATTACCAATGAATACCATCGTTGGCATGGTGACAGCAACAGATGATGATATTAAAGTACCAAATAACCAACTATACTATTCATTCAAATTATCCTCTAACGAGTTTAACATAGATTCTACCAGCGGTGAAATCACGTCGAAGGTCGAAATGGTGTACATTCATAATACTGAATTTCCTAACGTAAACAACAGAGAACTAGTTGTCATAGCAACTGACCATGGTACACCCCCAAAGTCATCGGAGGCCATTATTCACATTAAAATAACTGACGCAAATGACCATGCTCCAAAGTTTGAGTCGAGAGATTATTATTCGGCTGTACCAGATAACGTGGTAGTTGGTGATCATGTGATGACGGTGGTTGCCGTAGATACGTTAGATTATGGTCTTAATGCTGAAATAGAATATTTCAAAGATGGAGGAAGTGGTGAATCCTATTTTTATGTGACCAAGCACACAGGTAAGAGATTTTGAACTTCTAGTGATTGGTGTTTAGTGCCAACCCAGCAATATTTCATCTATATTATGGTGAGAACAAGTTAATTTTCAGTGGGATTTTGAACTTCTAGAACAGAAAACAATAATACCAATAAAATGAAGGCGAAAGTGAGTTTTAAATATTAAACAGTTCTTAAAGTTAGAGAAATTTGTCAAGAGAAATTCAACATGGCGGTACAATTTTTTTTCAACATTAAATATTACAACAGTTTTTCTCTTTCTTAAAAGGCCACTCCCACCAAAAGGTCATTCCTCTTTATAAGGACAGATTTCAGATTCACTGAGATAGTAATATACTACATGTACTAAATTGTCCCCTTCAAGAGAACCCACCCCTCTTATAAAGCAACGTTTTCATTTGTGTGTTTTGCTATTCAAAAAAAAAATTACTGAGGCCAA
Organism: Gigantidas platifrons; assembly: GCA_002080005.1. Taxonomy (NCBI): domain Eukaryota; kingdom Metazoa; phylum Mollusca; class Bivalvia; order Mytilida; family Modiolidae; genus Gigantidas; species Gigantidas platifrons. Next base: position 274,433 of record MJUT01011691.1, read on the forward strand.
AAATAAAAATAGGTTTGTTTGCTGTTGGCCAACCGACCCTCCAAAATTGGGGGCCAGACCCAAATTTTTTTATTGCAGTTATGACAAAAAACAAAACAAAATTTCGTTTTGCATTTGCGGTAAATCCAGATTTGTACTTTTCCGGTTTGATCCGTACTTTATTGTAACCGGAACTTGTTCTAGATTCTTGGAAGTACTCGTATATTATATGCATATTTTTTTCTAAAAAAAAAAAAACAACCAAAAAAAAACCTACCTACCTACCCTCCCCTTCTAAGTATGGGTAGGCCAACAGCAAACACAAATATTTTTAAGTCTGGCCCGACTGCATGATCCATAGTTAACACACTTGAATTTGGTAGATTTGAAATCTTCAGGAAGAAAAAAAAATTGGATAATCAGAGCAAGAAGATATGCTACTCTTTAACATTACCAGGTTTGAATCAAGAAATATTTATTAAGTGAGCTCATACAAATTGTATAAAGCAATGTTTGAGTTTAGAATTTATTTAATTTCATACTGGGGTGAAAGAAAAACATAATTTAGCAAATTTAAGGGTTAGGGATTTGGTGTTTAATGCCTATTTCAACAATATATCAGTTATATCATGGCTGTCAGTTTTATTAGTGGAGACAGAATGCATATAAGGACTGGTACATGTATGTATATGTTATCTGGATGTGAATTGATTGATACCGAAAATATCAGCCTGCCGAGCCAGAATATGAAGTTTGTTGGCGAGTGAGCGAAGCGAACGAGTCACAAACTTCATATTCTGTCGAGCAGGCTGATATTTTTCAGTATCAATTATATTCACATTCAGATGACATATTTATCATCCTTAAATCAACCATAAACACGGATACAGCTACAGCTATATTTGTATTTTTCGTGGGAAAAATTACATGATTCAAAATATTCAAAATACGCTTCTCCAAAACCGTAGTTCATAAGTAGTTTGCAAAATATACCATTCATTTTTACAGGTTTATATAAAGGTTAAGATTGTTGGAATTTCCCTTTAATGGGGATATTCATTTTTTTTTATTACAAACATCAAAGTCACCCATTTTCATTAAAGGTTTTGCTTACCAATGCTGTTCCGGTTTAGAAAACATGACGGTCACAACCTCCTTTATGACGTAAAAAATTATGACGTCTGAGGAGAGGTTATCAAGAATTGTGTAAAGTACATTTTTGTAGGACGATGTTTGTTGATATTTCTAACGCGACAGTTCTTAATTTGATATATGTTTTAAAAAATAATGTTAACTAGCTAATGGTGTAGATCAATTTTATTTATTTTTGCCATCTTCACAGGAATTATCATTTAAATGTTAGGAGAATTTGGTGATAACTCCTGCTGACTGTTGATAAGTCCTGCTCAACTCACGCAGACTTTGATACGAGTTTTGTTTATGGAGCCAGCAGGTAGATATAGCCGGAGGGAAGGATGATAAACATGTATATATACATTAACTGTTAATGGTGATTGTTGGGGTTCATTTATACATCAGATGGCAATCATCATGTGTTGCAAGCTTAGCGCTATTAAAACTAATTTGTATATTTTTCAGGTGACATCTCTATAGCCAGTTCACTACAAGGTCAACAAAACCAAGAGTTCACATTGATGGTCAAGGCCGTTGATAAAGGTGTACCTCCAAAGAATGCCACGCAGGAAATCAGATTTAAAATCACAGGAGTAAACCAGCACAGTCCTTCATTCACCACAACAAATTTGCAGGCGACAATACCAGAAAATACGCTGATTGGTTCTAGCATAGCGTCGGTGTCTGCAACTGATAATGATTTTTCAGGACCTAATGGTGACGTAAGTTATCATATCATTGGTGGAGATCCAAAGGGACTTTTCCAGATTGACCAATCCCGTGGAGATATATCTGTTTACCAACCATTAGACTATGAAGCAACTCAGCAGCACACGTTGACAATAATGGCCAGAGATCAAGGACTGTTTTTCAGAAATGCGACTGTCGTTTTCGTCATACATGTTACAGACGTCAATGATAATGCTCCGATTTTCAACAATTCAAACTTTGTTGTTTCCATTAATGAAAACACGGCAAGTGGTGTTGTCATAACAACAATAACTGCAACCGATGCCGATTCTGGAGACAATGCAAAAATTGAATATTCATTTGGACATATTCAAACTTCTAATTTATTCACTATAGAGAGATTCACAGGATCTATAAGAACAAAAACACCTTTGAATTACGAACAAAAAACATCATATAATGTTTTAATCGTTGCGGTCAACCCCGGAACACAATTCAGCAACACTACAGAGGTTATTATTGAAGTATCTGGAATTAATGAGTTCTATCCTAAGTTTGTTAAACAGAATTACAACTTTAGTATTAAGGAGTCTATTGCTATAGATACTGTATTAGGTTCAGTAATAGCTACTGATGATGACGATGGTGTGGACGGTATCGTTTATTATTATTTGATAGGCGCTAGTAACACCAAAGGCTTCAAGGTAGATTATAAGTCAGGGGAGATTATTGTGTCAGGGCGACCTGATTACGAAAGCTCGCCGTTCATCACTCTAACTGTGATGGCTAAGAACTGGGGTAGTATCAAAGGGGGGGACACTGACGAATGTACTGTAACTATCACAGTAGAAGATGCTAACGATCCACCTGTATTTTCTAAACAACTGTATGTGGCTTTTATACCAGAAAACTCGGTTGGTGATGTTAGTATAAAGACGGTATCGGCGACAGACACCGACCATAATCCTGACGACCAAGTCTTCACCTTTACGATTTTAGATGGGAATAATGAAAATCTGTTTAAGATCGGCCAGAATAATGGTTTAGTAACAACAACGGGAGTAGGCGTATTAGACAGGGAGACTCAACATGTGTATAATCTGACAGTAGGTGCTGTTGACAAAGGAACTGTGCCTCAAACAGGTAAATATAATATATAGTGTAACAGCTTAAGGTAGCATGCTCGCCTCTAATTCAGTAGATTGTGGGTTCGGGCCAAAACAAACTATAAAATTGGTATTTGTTGCTTCTCCACTAAGCACTCGGCATTAATGAGTATGACCAAAGACTGGTTGGCTCAGAATCAAAGATAATGTGTCTATGTAGCGACATGTCTATCCACAGGCTGATGTTTCAGTGAGCTCGCACTAAAAAATTCCAACCTTGTGTGTTGCCCTAGTACAAAACAGACATCATTATCTCATTGATATGTAACTTGTTCTAGCCATCATATACCGGTAGCTGAAAAATAACTCATTTTGAGTAAACCAGCAATCTCTCACTCACTCAGAGACTTGATACAAATGTTTTCGTCTTGAAGCAATAAAATGTATAACAAACATGACTCTGTCTTGTATGGCATATTTCTAGTGATAACTATGTCCAAAACATTGATGGGTATTTACCGGTACAGTGAAATCTATCTGAACTGAACCTAAGTGGGACCAACTATTTGATTTGGAATAGACAGGTGTTCGGTGTATACAGGTTAAATTAACAAAGATTTCCTACATTGGCACTTTATTTAAAGTTCGGTTTATATACAATTCTAATTTATTCATGGTTTGATAACTGCATCTGTGGTATGATGTTTACCGTGCTCACCTTGAATGTGGTAGATATTGTGTTCGAACCACAATCAGGTCAAGCCAAAGACAAATAAATTGGCATTTATTGCTTCCCCGCTAAGCACGAAGCATTCAGGATAATCTGTCTTGAGTGGGGCAACATGTCTATCCGTTGACTGTTGTTTCAGTGAGCTAGCACTAAGAAAATTCAACTAAGCATGTTGGTCTAGAATAAAGTGGACCTAATCGTCATCTCATTGATAATTAACCTGTTCTAGCCATGATAGCTGAAAAATTGCTGAGAATCACTCACTTACTCACTCACTCACTATTCATGGTTTGGTTCAGTCAGGTTACACTGTATATTTCTTTTTACAAAGGAAATGGTAATTCAGAGGAAAAAATCTGGAAAATTGACCTGTTGTTTTTTTTTCAGGATCTGCTGTGGTACAGATTACACTAACAGATGTCAACGACAACGGACCTATATTTGTATCTAATAATGTTACGGGATTTATAATGGAGAATCAACAACAGGAAACATCTGTTATAACTCTACAACAATACACAACTGATCCCGATTTATCACCGAACCAAGGACCTTACAAGTACAGGTTACAGGCAGCCAGTGATTACTTCCAGATAAACGAGTTTAGTGGACTGGTAACCTCCAAAACTGCTGTGGATCGAGAGCAATTGCCAAGATTTGAAATCGGTGTAATCATTTCTGATGGGGGTTCTCCTACACAGTCTTCAACCTTGACATTCAGTATTGAAGTTCAGGACCAAAATGACACACCACCGTCTGCCAGAAATTTACAAATACAGGTGGCGCTTTTTGAAGGAAAAATACCGTCGGGCCCAATTGCTGATGTCAGACCGATAGACCCAGATATAATTGGGCAGTACACATGTAAGATAGAAACGCAAACCAATATTTTCCATATTTCGACGGCTTGTAAATTAAACATCATAAATCAACCGACATCTGCAACCAACATAACTTTTTCTGGCTCGGATGGTGGGCAGCACGGTCAAGTCGTGTATACCGCTGTATTCCAGTTCTTTCAGTTCAACAATCAAACCTTAGACAGGACAGTTATACTCCAGCTGGATAATATTTCACCGGAAAACTTTATTAAAAGTACATTAACTAACATGAAACAGTATGTTACTGGATTATTTGGTTCAACGTATACAGTAATGATCTACAGCGTGAAATCTGCTAATACAAAATCATTAGTGTATATATCCGTGGCGAATCAAGGCGGTACACTTGTTTTGCACGACATTCTAAAACAAAATATTTTGAATAAGAAGACTGCTATGGAAACAGAACTTGGAATTTCAATCTTAAAAGTGGGTTATTCCCCTTGCACAAGCTCCACGTGTAACTCGGGAGAGTGTTTAAATCGAATTGAGGTTGGGAATAGTGTAAATGTAGTAGATTCTGATCATTTGATAGTTTCTTCACCAGATTTATTTGTTTCTTACCATTGTTCTTGTCCACCACAGTACAGCGGAACCCACTGTGAAATTGCTGTCAGTCCATGTGGCAGCGGCCATTGCCAAAATGGTGGATTTTGTACCTCCAATTCAATTTGTGATTGTCCGTCTGGATGGACTGGCACCTACTGTCAAAGTGACGTCAATGAATGTAATAGTTCACCGTGTCAAAATAGCGGAGTATGTGAAAACTTGTCGGGATCATTTAAATGTCATTGTACAGATGGTTTTACTGGGAAGTTATGTGAGAACGGCTCTAATCGTTGTTCACCGAATCCTTGTGTTAATGGGATATGTAAGAATCTTGTCGGAAGTTTTAAGTGTGAATGCCCGTTTACATACTGGGGTGACAAGTGCCAATACAACTCGGTCGGATTTAATGTTGGTTCATATATGAAGTTCAGTTCTTTGTCGTCGTCTACAAATGACAACACTTTTGACATTACGCTCGTCACGATAAACTCGAGAGCACTTCTACTGTATAATCCGGCAGAAAATATGGATTCTACTGAATTTTTAGCTTTGGAGATTATAAACAGCCAAGTGAGATTTTCCTTCAATTTAGGAGATAACCTTCCAACAAGATTAACTGTTCCAATAAATATATCTACAGGAGATTGGTTCCGTATCAAAGTACATAGAAGTGCAGAGGTGAGTTGATTTAAACTTTGCTTGAAATGAAAAAAAAAAATTGAAATAAAATTGTAACCATCTGAAATTCTGTTAAAAATGGAGGAAACAGTAATGTTTTCATTGTTGTTCTTCATCTAATAGTGACCACAAGGGAAATTAAAAAAAAACTTGAAATAAAATTCTGAAACTCTGGTTAAAATGGAGGAAATAGGAATGTTTTTATTGTTGTTCTTCATCTAACAGTGACCACAACGTTTACAGGCATCAGTATAATTCAATTTGACGTCAAAATAAATTTTAACATAACATCAGGTACAAAAGAACTACATTCTTTTTTTTCTTTCTGTGCTCGCTAATAATCTTAATATGACAAAAATTATTAAAATTTCAGTCCAGAAAATCACAATTAGGTATAGTTTGGTATAAAATGCTCTATATTCAGAGAAAATTTGTCTTTCAAATAAAAAAAATATATATATCATGTGATTAATGGGTGCAATTTTTCATCAGAAAGTTGCTGTGAAAACCAAAATATATATAATCATACTTCAAGGGGGAGATATCTTCAGTTTGCTATTTTTTCAAAATTATTCGACCTTCAAAAATATCTAATAGTCAACTTTCGGTAGGTTGAACTCTTACATTTATTTGCCTGATTGCTTGGAATTCATCAATTCTTTGAACTTATTTTCATGTCACATCAAATATTTCTGGCTTTTATTTATTTTTTTTAATTGTTGTTGAGATATTTACTTTTGATTATTTCAGAATGCCCAACTTAGCGTGAGTGAGTGTCCACAAGATGGAGGTGAATGTGTAGAATGCTCACATCCATCATGTATTAAGACAGGATCACAGGTTTTTAAGTAAGTTTTCACTGTCAAGATACAGTCAAACCTGTATATAAAGGACACTCAACAGAACCTGAAGATGTGGCCTTTATGAGCAGGTGCCCTTTATATACAGGTTAATATTATATGCACTATTCAATAATGGGGAAATGAGACTGCCCTTTATAGACAGTGTATGGAGGAGCCCTATAAGGCAAGTTTGACTGTATATCATTTTTCACATAGTAACTGTTTTGTTGAACCAATTGCAAAAAAATATTTTGCTTTTATTGGACATTTACGAAGCTGTCGATGATTTTTATGGATAAAATATTTTAGTTTTAAAAAAAAAAGTGGGTGTTGTACAAAACTGATAACAGTCTCCAGTTCTTGTTGAGTCTTAAAGTAAAATTCTACAATTTATAACATATAGAAAACAATTACCAAAGAATTTCACTTTTAAAATGACAGGGTCAAAAGCACTTACTTCAGAAAATCAATTAGATACACAATAATGTACCTGTTTATATTAATAACAAATATTTCTATAAATATGGCATAATACATTTTTTTCACAAATGTTTAATGATGCGTTGTAATGTTGAATTGTAAAGTAGTAATTATAACACTTGTATTTAGGACCAGATTTTATTTGTAATAGCATGACAATAAGTTAACTGAAGTTATATTTAGATGAAACAGAAACAATCGATACAGACCAAACGTCAATATTGGTTTGAAATAATTTATTCAAGAACATTTATTTTGTTAATTTGACTTTAAATTTTTTTTTTCAAATGTATCATGAAAAAAGATTCTTTGATGGAAATTTATTTTGTTGGCATAATATTAAAAAAAAACATTCATGAAAAAAGGTTTTGACAGAAATTTATTTTGTTAACATTTCTTAAAAAAA